>OU342743.1:309493606-309623402 GCA_910589775.1 Avena eriantha
CTGGTGGATCCATGTGTGGTTTGTTTAGAGGAGCAGACATGCAATGCCACTGGGTGTGGTTCATGAAAAGAACAGACATGCAATGACACTGGTGGATCCTTATGTGGTTTGTGAGAAGAACTCACATGCAATCACACTAGGTGGATCCATGTGTGGTTCATGAAAGGAACAGACATGCAATGACACTGGTGGATGTATGTGTGGTTTGTGAGAAGAACAGTCATCCAATGACACTGGGTGTGGTTCATGAAAAGAACACACATCCAATGACACTGATGGATCCTTATGTGGTTTGTGAGAAGAACAGACATCCAATGACACTGTTGGTGGTTCATGAAAATAACAGACATCCAATGACATTGGTGGATCCTTATGTCGTTTGTGAGAAGAACAGACATGTAATGACTCTAGCTGTGGTTCATGAAAAGAACACACATCCAATGACACTGGAGGATCCTTATGTGGTTTGTGAGAAGAACAGACATGTAATCACACTGGGTGGATCCATGTGTGGTTCATGAAAAGAACAGACATGCAATGACACTGGTGGATCCATGTGTGGTTTGTGAGAAGAACACACATCCAATGACACGAGGTGTGGTTCATTAAAAGAACACACATCCAATGACACTGGTGGATCCTTATGTGGTTTATGAAAAGAATAGACATCCAATGACACTATGTGTGGTGCATGAGAAGAACATACATGCAATGACACTAGTGTATCCTTATGTGGTTTGTGCGAGGAACATACATGCGATGACTCTCGATGTGGTTCATGAGAAGAAAAAACATGCAATTACATTGGTCTATCCCTATGTGGTTTGTGAGAAGAACAGACATTCGATGACTCTAGATGTGGTTCATGAGAAGAACAGACATGCAATGATACTGGTGGATCCATGTGTGGTTTGTTTAGAAGAGCACACATGCAATGACTGTAGCTGTGGTTCATGAAAAGAACACACATGCAATGACACTGGTGGATCCATATGTGGTTTGTGGAAAGAACACACAAGCAATGACTCCCGCTGTGGTTCATGAAAAGAACACACATGCAATGACACTGGTGGATCCTTGTGTGGTTTGTGAGAAGAACACACATGCGATGACTCTAGGTCTGGTCATGATAAGAACAGACATGCAATGACACTGGTGTATCCCTACGTGGTTTGTGAGAAGAACATACATGCAATGACACTTTGTGTGGTTCATGAAAAGAACAGACATGCAATGATACTGGTGGATCCATGTGTGGTTTGTTTACAAGAACACACATGCAATGACTCTACCTGTGGTTTGTGAAAAGAATACACATCCAATGACACTGGTGGATACATGTGTGGTTTGTTTAGAGGAGAACACACATGCAATGACACTGGTGGATCCATGTGTGGTTTGTTTAGAGGAGCAGACATGCAATGCCACTGGGTGTGGTTCATGAAAAGAACAGACATGCAATGACACTGGTGGATCCTTATGTGGTTTGTGAGAAGAACTCACATGCAATCACACTAGGTGGATCCATGTGTGGTTCATGAAAGGAACAGACATGCAATGACACTGGTGGAGGTATGTGTGGTTTGTGAGAAGAACAGTCATCCAATGACACTGGGTGTGGTTCATGAAAAGAACACACATCCAATGACACTGATGGATCCTTATGTGGTTTGTGAGAAGAACAGACATCCAATGACACTGTTGGTGGTTCATGAAAAGAACAGACATCCAATGACATTGGTGGATCCTTATGTCGTTTGTGAGAAGAACAGACATGTAATGACTCTAGCTGTGGTTCATGAAAAGAACACACATCCAATGACACTGGAGGATCCTTATGTGGTTTGTGAGAAGAACAGACATGTAATCACACTGGGTGGATCCATGTGTGGTTCATGAAAAGAACAGACATGCAATGACACTGGTGGATCCATGTGTGGTTTGTGAGAAGAACACACATCCAATGACACGAGGTGTGGTTCATTAAAAGAACACACATCCAATGACATTGGTGGATCCTTATGTGGTTTGTGAGAAGAAGAGACATGCAATGACTCTATCTGTGGTTCATGAGAAGAACACACATTCAATGACACTGGTGTATCCTTATGTGGTTTGTGCGAGGAACACACATGCAATGACTCTAGTTGTGGTTCATGAAAAGAACACACATGCAATGACACTGGTGGATCCATATGTGGTTTGTGCAAAGAACATACATGCAATGACTCTAGTTGTGGTTCATGAAAAGAACACACATGCAATGACACTGGTGGATCCATGCGTGGTTTGTGAGAAGAACACACATCCAATGACACTAGGTCTGGTTCATAAAAACAACACACAACCAATGTCACTGGTGGATCCTTATGTGGTTTATGAAAAGAACAGACATCCAATGACACTTGGTGTGGTTCATGAAAAGAACACACCTCCAATGACAGTGGTGGATCCTTATGTGGTTTGTGAGAAGAACAGACATGCAATGACTCTAGATGTGGTTCATGAGAAGAATAGACATGCAATAACACTGGTCTATCCTTATGTGGTTTGTGAGAAGAACATACATGCGATGACTCTGTATGTGGTTCATGAGAAGAACAGACAAGCAATGACACTGGTGTATCCTTATGTGGTTTGTGAGAAGAACAGACATGCAATGACACTGGGTGTGGTTCATGAAAAGAACAGACATCCAATGATACTGGTGGATCCATGTGTGGTTTGTTTAGAAGAACACACATCCAATGAGTCTAGTTGTGGTTCATGAAAAGAACACACATCCAATGACACTCGTGGATCCATGTGTGGTTTTGGAGAAGAACACACATCCAATGACACTGGTGGATCCTTATGTGTTTTATGAAAACAACAGACATCCAATGACACTATGTGTGGTTCATTAGAAGAACATACTTTTAATGACACTGGTGTATCCTTATGTGGTTTGTGAGAAGAAAAGACATGTGATGACTCTAGATGTGGTTCATGAGAAGAACAGACATCCAATGACACTGGTGTATCCCTATGTGGGTTGTGAGAAGTACAGACATGCGATGACTTTAGATGTGGTTCATGAGAAGAATAGACATGCAATGATACTAGTGGATCCATGTGTGGTTTGTTTAGAAGAACACACATGCAATGATTGTAGCTGCGGTTCATGAAAAGAACACACATGCAATGACATTGGTGGATCCATATGTGGATTGTGGAAACAACACACATGCAATGACTCTAGCTGTGGTTCAAGAAAAGAACACACATGAAAAGACACTGGTGGATCCTTGTGTGGTTTGTGAGAAGAACACACAATTAATGACACTGGGTGTGGTTCATGATAAGAATAGACATCCAATGACACTGGTGGATCCTATGTGTATTGTGAAAAGAGCAGACATCCAATGACACTGTGTGTGGTTCATGAAAAGGACACACATCAAATGACACGGGTGGATCCTTATGTGGTTTGTGAGAAGAACACACATGTGATGACTCTAGATGTGGTTCATGAGAAGAACAGACATGCAATGACACTGGTGTATCCTTATGTGGTTTGTGAGAAGAACAGACATGCAATGACACTTTGTGTGGTTCATGAAAATAACAAACATGCAATGATACTAGTGGATCCATGTGTTGTTTGTTTAGAAAGAACAAACATGCAATGACACTGGGTGTGGTTTGTGAGAAGAATAGACATGCGATGACTCTAGATGTGGTTCAAGAGAAGCACAGACATGCAATGATACTGGTGGATCCATGTGTGGTTTGTTTAGAAGAACACACATGCAATGACTGTAGCTACGGTTCATGAAAAGAACACACATGCAATGACACCGGTGGATCCATATGTGGTTTGTGGAAAGAACACACATGCAATGACTCTAGTTGTGGTTCATGAAAAGAACACACATGCAATGACACTGGTGGATCCATGCGTGGTTTGTGAGAAGAACACACATCCAATGACACTGGGTGTGGTTCATGAAAAGAACACACATCCAATGACACTGGTGGATCCTTATGTGGTTTATGAAAAGAATAGAAATCCAATGACACTGTGTGTGGTTATGAAAAGAACACACATCCAATGACACTGGTGGATCCTTATGTGGTTTGTGAGAAGAACAGACATGCAATGACTCTAGATGTGGTTCATGAGAAGAACAGACATGCAATGACACTGGTGGATCCATGTTTGGTTTGAGAGAAGAGCACACATGCAATGACACTAGATGTGGTTCATGAAAAGAACACACATCCAATGACACTGGTGGATCCTTATGTGGTTTATGAAAAGAACATACATCCAATGACACTGTGTGTGGTTCATGAAAAGAACACACATCCAATGACACTAGTGGATCCTTATGTGGTTTGTGATAAGAACAGACATGCAATGACTCTTGATGTGGTTCATGAGAAGAATAGACATGCAATTACACTAGTGTATCCTCATGTGGTTTGTGAGAAGAACACACATGCGATGACTCGAGATGTAGTTCATGAGAAGAACAGACATGCAATGACACTGGTGTATCCCTATGTGGTTTGTTAGAAGAACTGACATGCAATGACACTGGGTGTGGTTCATGAAAAGAACGGACATGCAATGATACTGGTGGATCGATGTGTGGTTTGTTTATAAAGAACACACATGCAATGAGACTTGTGGATCCATGTGTGGTTTGTTTAGAGGAACAAACATGTAATGACACCGGGTGTGGTTCATGAAAAGAACAGACATACAATGACACTGGTGGATCCTTATGTGGTTTGTGAGAAGAACAGACATCCAATGACTCTAGCTGTGGTTCATGAGAAGAACATACATGCAATGACACTGGTGGATCCATATGTGGTTTGTAAGAAGAACAGACATGCAATGACTCTAGCTGTGGTTCATGAAAAGAATGAAGGGGTTTCGCGTATGAAAACAATAAAATTTTACCCTACCCCCCTGAACCCCCGATGCTGCCAGGACCTATCTATTAGTAATACGGTAACGGGAGGGACTTGTCGTGAACTCACCCTTGAAGACCAAAAAGCGTTGTCAACGCTCAGGAGAGCGTGGTTGATGTAGATGAGCCGAAGCCAACCTCAAGGTCGTGATGAAGTCCTTGCGCTCCTGTGGATCAACGACTTGAGTGCCTCAAGTGCGACACCTCGCGAGGAGTTACACATGTCCGGTGCCTGATGATGACTCTCGCTTCCCTGATCCAGCAGCAGTTGCGGAAGTAGAGCTCCTGGATCCGAATCCCGTAGCACGACGGAGCTCCGCGGTGAAGATGTTTCTCGTTCGCGTAGTCCAGACTTGGGACCACGGTCACGAGAGAGAGAGGGGGAGAGAGAAAATATCAATTAGAGTTCCTCCCAAAAATGAGAAGACCTTTATTGATTATTGGTGTATTTTATTTGGCCAAATACCCCCACTATATATAGGGGAGGGGAGGTACTACCTCCCTCAAAGTCCCGGGGTGGGACTAAAGGAGAGGAGGGGGGAGGGGTAGCACAGTCGGCCACCCCCATGGGCCCCGCGCGGGAGGGCTGGCCCAGTAGGGCGCCGGCCACCCCCTTGGCCCCTTCTCCCTCTCTCCTTTCCCTAATGGTCCCTCTCCCCTCCGGAATTGGCCCATTAAGCCTTTGACCATTTAAATTGATTTTTCTCTTCATTAAATAATTATGAATAAATGATTAAATCAATATTTAACATTCATTCACATATTATTCAACCTCCGTGGCTATGGAACACTTCCACCTCCACTCCGGACATCCTCCGGACTCACCGAAACCCTTCCGGTTTTCTCTCAACAAATCTTCGGCTATTCTACCGATCCTATAAACACTCTCTAAGCATCATCAAGCCCTTAAGAGTGATACCCCATGTTTCGGGAACACTCCAGACATGGTCGGGACACTCCCGCACCAATGATCGACAGAGGTACCTGGATGGCCATGTGACCCCTGTGCGTTCCACGAAGATCTTTCGTCGTTTGAACCAGGACAGTCGTGTCTTATTCCTTTTGTCTCTCGATACTTGCATTGCCCAATATCTGATCAATGACATGACCATGTTGTGTTCAATCTCGTTACTGAACAATGCTACGTGACTCGTTTCGACAAGTGATATCCATGTTGACATGGGTATACCCTACAGGTACTCGAGCTTGGTATATACGGCCTGAATACAGTGGAAGCCCACGGTGTTTCCAAGGCCCAAATGGAGAACTCAGGTAACCTACGGACTCTCGATTGCTTGCGGAACAAGGAGAAGCTAAAGATAGAAAGTTTAAAGGGAAAACCCTAATCTGTAACTGACTCGACCTGCTACCCGAGACCTAGCCTATCTATATAAAGGCTAGGAGGGGGCGGCGAGGAGGACACACACAACCCTCGCCAGATTGCATCTGCGCACCATTGTAATCCTCGATTCCTTCAATAATTCCACGAGCAGACAAGCAGGAGTAGGGACCTCTGCGAGGCCTGAACCTGGGTAAATCTTCGAGTCCCCTGTGTGCTTGTTTGCTAGCCGATAGATGTCTCCAGCGCTCCCTCCTTCTCCAAAACCCAAGTCCATAACAATGGGCATTGATGAGTTAAACCCTCGTCAATTGGCGTCGTCTGTGGGAATTGGGAGTGCTGATGTTGTGGCTTCTTCGGCCCCATCAACTGTGATGTACAACTCCGCAACAACGGAGATTCGCCAGCTCTTCGGCGTGTTCGACTTCACCATCCACACGCCGGCCACTCGCTCGGCTTTCGAGTCCGTGGGCGACGAAATCAGCCTGGCGATCGGGAGCTTCTGCTTCCAAGTTGGTCAGATGGGCACGCTTCACATGCCAGACCAGCCGACGACACCATCGATTTCTCCTGCATCATGGTTCCCTCCGCTAATAGGCACCCTCAGTAAGCTCAATGCCTCGACAACAATCGAGAATACGGTCAGCAATAGCAGTTGCGAATCTGATCTGGGCGATCTGGCAACCGAAGATGGAGCCTACGGCTCCGGATCTGAAAGTTGTGGGAGCAGCAGCTTCCCCAACCACTTCATGTGCACCGTCATCAACACGGGCGATCCCACCACCAACCGCGACAACACGGGCAACGGAGGCAATGAGATCGACCCACCAAACGGTGGTATACCCAATGGCGGTCCACCTAATGGCGGACCACCGCCAAACGGCAGCCGCACTAACGGTGCCCCCGTCAACAATGGAGGGGCAGTCGAACCTCCAACTATGATAAACGAGCAAACTGGCGAACGCGTCGTGATCAGGCTCAACGACCTCGAGTGGGCTCGTTGCCGAGAAGCCCTACAAGGCCACCCTCTACCCTTCGGCTCCCTGCAAGAACTGCTGATGGGTTACCATTGGCTCCTGAAAGAGGAATACAAGCGCCAACTACAAACAATTGTGCAACTCGAGGCGCGTCAAAAGGCGGCAGATGAATCAAGCCTCCGACGAGCTGGGCTCTCCTCCCACGGAGGATCCTCCTCCAAGTGCAATGAGTACATCGCCAACATGAGGCGATCTCGACTCGCCCACCTCACTGAACAAGAACGTGTAGAAGCCGCCAAACTCCTCAACTTCAGCTCCATGATGGTGGATACACGTGGCAACGTGCTCCCAAAAACACCGCAAGCTGCGGTAATGGCGGCCACCATGTACCTCCTCAACAACAAGCCGCCAGCTGGAGACCCTCGAGCTGCCATGCACCGATCTATGATCGTAGGCTTGGGGTTAATCGAGGACGCCCTCGACAAAGAGCCAGCATCGGAACCTAAGAAAGGCAAGGCTTTGGCAAAGCACTACTCCTCGCCTTCATCTAGCGACAACAGTCACGATCTGTCTCGACGTCGCTGCTCCCGGTGACACGACCACGACTATGATGTGCGCGATGGCATCACGGAGTGCAAAATCGACAAATCAAGGGCGCGACGTGCCTGGTCGACTAACTTAGAAGACGAAGATGTGGAGCTCTGTGGCACTAGATGGTTCAGCAGAGCCATCAGACAAAAGCGAATGCCCAAGGGTTTTAAGCTCCCATCAGAGAACCCAAAGTTCGACGGTCTAAAGGACCCGAAAATCTGGTTAGAGGACCATATCTCCTCCGCTAGGCTCCACCCGAAAATCTGGTTAAAGGACGGCTATGCAATGCCTGCAGCTACAGCTACAGGGCGCCGCCCAAGCATGGCTCAACAACCTCCCATGCGGATCCATTCGAAGTTGGGAAGAGCTGGTCTATAGCTTTGTGCGCAATTTCAAGGGCACCTACAAAAGGCCTGCATCAATCGAAGAGCTGAGATGCTGCTAGCAAAGGTCAGGCGATTCGCTACGCTCATACATCCAGAGGTGGTCCATCCTCAAGAACTCCGCAGAAAATTTCTCGGAGGATCGCGCGATTGACGCATTCAACGGCGGCGTATGCCGCATAGAGCACAGGGAGGAGCTAGGTCGCTCGAAGCCCAAAACCATCGACCACCTGATGGAAATCGCGAATCGATGGGCAGATGGAGAAGATTCGGTGAAAAATTGCGTTCACTCCGACGATGAAGCAGAACTCGAATGCAGACGCGACCGCCAAAGCAAACGCCGCATGCGCATCTACGATGACCGTGACGACGTCAATATGGTCCCAGCCGGATACACCGACAGACGCGACGACAACCGCAACAGTGGCTACCGCAGCGGTGGATACCGCGACTCCGAGAAAACCACACAAGTATGGCAGCACCGCACTCGTGATGAGGCACTTGCAACATCCATCGAAGACAAGCTGTCCGGGCCATGCACTGTGCACTTCTACATCGACAAGCACGACGAAAAAAAGAAGTCCATCCACCTCCTCAAGGACTGTCGCGAGTTCCTCAAACTACATGAGGGTCTAGCTCAGATGAATCGCAACACAGTCGACAGGGGCTACGGAGCCGCCCTAGGCGCTGTGGCACATGGAGCTCCTCCACCACCACCTGGACCACCGCCAAACGCAGTTGCACCCGACCAGCATCACGAAGGCGAGCCGTACCCGTGGGCCATGGGCACCATGATGATCCAAAAGGGTCGCCCCTCCAACCGGGTGCAAAAGGCCATCACTCGCCAAGTCAATCTGGCGACAAACTCGCCACCATCTACCACTGAGTACCTCAGTGGAAGTGATTCCTGCATCACCTTCGACAAGCATGACCACCCGCGTCAAGTACCTCGTCCAGGCCACTGTCCCCTCGTACTCAGGCACAAATTGGAGTCTTTGACATGAGCCGCGTCTTCATGGACAGCGGAAGCAGCATCAACCTTATGTTTGTGAGTACCTTGCGAGCAATGAGGATCCCGCTGACTTGCTTAGAGACCTTAGACACAACATTCCACGGCATCATCCTAGGCAAGGGTGTATATCCCCTTGGCAAAATCAACCTCGACGTCATCTTCGGCACGCCGAAAAACTTTTGGCGCGAGCGCATCGACTTCGAAGTCGTCGACTAGCCCTCACAGTACCACTGCATCCTCGGACGTGTCGCGTTTGCTAGGTTCATGGCGGTGCCGCACTACACCTATCTGCAGATGAAAATGCCAGGCCCTAATGGCGTCATCACAATCGATGGGAGCTTCGAGAGGTCTGACAGCTGCGACAGGGAATTCAATAGAATTTCCCAGTCCTTCAACATGTAGGAAGAACTAGCGAGACTAAAGGAGTCGACAGACAACAGTCTGCCTCCCCTGAGTTGGCCAAGTTCACCCGAACTATCCTTCGACTCATAGGTGCACACGAAGAAATTTCAGGTACACCCATCGGATCCCGCCAAGACGGTCCCTAGCGCCAACAACTTGAGTCCCGCATAGGAATTCGCGCTCGTCGAATTCCTCCGTGAGCACTGGGAAATCTTCGCCCGGTGTCCAGCGGACATGCCAGGAGTTCCCAGGGAATTCGCCGAGCACGCACTCAATGTCAACCCAGACACAAGGCCTGTTAAGCAAACAATTCGGTGACTGTCTGAACCAAGAGCCAAGGCAGTCGAAATGGAGATCAACAGACTCCTCGACGCCAAATTCATACGCGAGATCAAGGAAAGCACTTGGCTCGCCAACACGGTGCTAGTACCAAACAAGGATATGGATATCTTGCGGATGTGCGTGGACTTCACCTCTTTGAATAAGCACTGCCCGAAGGACCACTTTCCGCTACCGCGAATCGACCAGATCATCGAATCCACCGCGGGATGCGAGCGCCTTTGCTTCCTCGACGCCTACTCAGGCTACAACCAGATTCGAATGAAGGAGGACGATCAAGAAAAAACGGTGTTTACAACGCCTTTTGGTGTGTTCTGCTACAACACAATGCCCTTCGGGCTGAAGAACATAGGAGCCACCTACCAGCGGTGCATGCAGGCTTTCCTCAAGAACCAACTTGGTCACAACATCCAAGTCTATGTTGACGACATAGTAATCAAGACCAAAGAGGAAGCTTCACTAATCGATGATTTGCGCGAAACCTTCGCCAACCTCGATCGCTACTGGATCAAGCTCAATCCAGACAAATGTGCCTTCGGCGTACCATCGGGGCAACTACTCGGGTATATTATCTCCGTGAGAGGGATCAAGGCAAACCCGAAGAAAATGAAAGCCATAATGGCCATGGAGAAGCCGAAAAACATAAGAGGTGTCCAGCAGCTGGCTGGGCGAATCGTGGCGCTCAGTCGATTCATCAGTAGAATGGGCAAAAAGGCACTACCTTTCTACCAACTCCTCCACAAAGCTGACAAGTTCGAATGGACCAACCAGGCACAAGAAACATTCGAAGACCTCAAGCGCCTACTTCCCACCTCACCAGTCCTGGTGACCCCACGCGAGAGGGAACCACTGTTGCTATACATCTCCGCCACCAACCAGGTGGTCAGCATAGTACTCATGGTGGAACGAGCCGAAGAAAACAAGGTCCACGGAGTACAGCGCCCAGTCTACTACCTCAGCGAGGTGCTTACGCCAACAAAACAGTGGTACCCGCACTACCAGAAACTGGCGTACGGCGTCTTCATGACAGCCCGGCGACTGCTCCACTATTTCCAGGAGCACCCAATCGTGGTAGTCAACGACGCCCCGCTAGGGCATATCCTCAACAACCCCGAGGCCATCGGACAAGTCGCGCTCTGGGGAATCGAACTGTCTCCACGAGACATTACATATGAAAAACATGACGCAATCAAGTCGCATGTTCTCCCTGACTTCCTTGTGCATTGGATGGAAAACCAGCTCCCTAAAAAACCAGATATGCCCTAACTCTGGACAATGCACTTCGACGGATTCAAGCGAAAGAACGGAGCTGGCGCAAGTGTCATACTGACATCACCCCAAGGAGACAAGCTAAAGTATATCCTGAGAATGCAGTTCACCGCCTCCAACAATGAAGCTGAATACGAGGCCCTACTGCACGGGATGAGGATGGCAAAAGCCTGCGGCACCAAGAGGCTCATAATATATGGTGACTCCAAGCTGGTCGTCAACCAGACAATGCATAAGTGCGACACACTGAATGACAACATGATCTCCTACCGCGACCTCTACGACACACTCAAAGGGGACTTCGACGGTTGCGAGCTACGACACATAGGCCGAGAAAGCAATGAAGAGGCGGACACACTCGCCAACATTGGCTCTACCTGCGCCCCCATACCACCTGGGGTATTTCTCGAGCGCATATGCGAATGCTCCATCAAGCCAAAAGCCACAGAGAACAAAACAAGCACAACAACGGACTCGGGGGCTACACTGCCAAATGAGCCAATGGCACTTGACGACTTGGAGATGGATACATGACTCGAAGGACCAATGAGCGTCATGATGATAGAGACATCCTGGACTCAACCGTACATCATGTACCTTCTTAGCAAGAGGCTACCTGACGATCCGACTGATGCACGGCACATCGCGCGGCGATCCAAGGCATTCACTGTTATCAACAGCGAACTATACAAGCGCATCATCACAGGAGTACTCCAGCGATGCGTCTCCACGGCCGATGGAAGAGCTGTTCTCCTTGACATCCACGAGGGGACCTGCGGGCACCATGCCGGCAGTCGCGCCCTCGTCGCCAAAGCTCTGCGAGCTGGATTCTACTGGCCTACGGCCATGCACGATGCCAAGGAAATCGTCCAAAAATGCAACGCTTGCCAGCGATTCACGGACAAGCCACACGCACCTGGCGCAGAACTCTGGCCAATTCCATTGGCATGGCCCTTCACGCAATGGGGACTCGACATGGTCGGCAAGCTCCCAAAGTCCTCACAAGCAGGCTACGTCTACCTCCTAGTCGCAGTCGACAAATTCACCAAGTGGATAGAGGCTATGCCAGTAACTAATCAATCAGGATACAGTGCAGTCAAGTTCTTCGAATCCATAGTCTATCGCTTCAGAGTACCACACAACATCTTCACGGACAATGGGACAAACTTCACATCCAAGGAGTTCCAAGAATTCTCCGAGAATCTGGGAATCAACGTCAGCTATGCCTGTGTAGCGCACCCACAGACCAACAGTCAGGTCGAAAAAGCCAACGAGCTCGTCTGCGGCGGCATCAAGAAACAACTCCTCAGGCCACTCGAACAAGCCGCGGGTTGCTAGCCAGATGAGCTGCAATCGGTACTCTGGAGCCTACGCAAAACTCCAGATAGCGCCACAGGGTACAGCCCGTTCTTCATGGTGCACGGGGCTGAAGTGGTGCTACCCGCAGAAGTACGATACAAGGCACCACGAGTGGTCGCTTACAGCGAGCAGGAGTCAACTCTTTCACTCGAAGACTCTGTTGACCTCCTTGACGAGGCGTGGGAAATCGCCGCGGAAAGATCATTGATCTACCAGCAGAACCTGCGCAACTACCACAGCAGAAGGCTACGCCCCAGGTCCTTCGTCGAAGGTGACTTGGTCCTGTGACTGAAACAGCAAGGGCATCTCAAACTCGAGTCCCCCTAGGAGGGACCTTACATGATTATAGAAGTAATCCCAGGTGGCGCCTATCGCCTTAAAGATTTAGAGACTGGAGTCGCATACTCCAACCCCTGGAATGTCGCGCAGCTATGGCGCTTCTACCCTTAGTCATTTTTACTTTTACATTGCAAATAAGGCTACTCAGCCAAGGCTACTTAGCCACACATTGTACCTCGTACTATTCTACGAATAAATAAAGCTAAGTGCCCCAAAACTCTGTGTTCCTTTTATTTTTGCAATTAATCCACTCGGGGGTTGCGCCACCGTATACACATCTGTTCTACAAACTAACACGATATCCTGAGTAGCTGGCGCACCAATCAAAACCCTTGACATACACCAACCCAGTTGCAACGCACCTGACAGGTTGGCAAGGGGCTGAGATAATCACAAGTCAGGCTAACAAAAAGGAATCACATAGTGCAATGCACTCACAAAACATACACGCTAACAAGCTCTTTATACATCCACGTTAATCAATTATACACAACATATATATGAACTTTACACCACTAGTACAACTATGTGCAGGATACAAACTAAACTACTGTTGCAGCAAAGGATCTTTGGTCTACTCCTCGAAGAAGTCGACGATTTCCTCTGTTGGGCGATCCACCGCCTGGTAGTGCGGAACCATGTTCCAAGTCAAACCTGTTGGTGGCGCTGGAGGTCTGGCCGCAATTGCCGCAACATCCACATCAGGCCTATGCAGTCGCACAAGTGACAGAGCGGCCTTAGCACCAGCCACTAACTGTTGCCGTACAAATTCACGGACCGCACTCAAGTCCTGGAATTTAGCAAGAAGGGCCAGCAGGCTCGATGGAACGACGTCCAGCGGGAACATCGTCTGGTAAATATTCTTCAAGCACGACTGTGACTTCTTCAAGAAGTGAAGCACTAGTGACGCACGATCCTGCAGGGTCGCTAGCCCGATTGCGCGATCATGATGCACCTAGAAGTATCCACTCGCCTGAAGCTGCTCTTGGGTATGGTCATTCATGCGAATGGAAATCCTATCCTTCTCATCCTGCGGATGGTGCGCAATGACAACTATACCAAGTAAAGGCAGAAGTATGAAGAAAACGAACTATGGCGAGTGACTACAGGGAAAAGATAAGGAAGAAGAAAACTAACATTTGAACTAGTCGCCTAGCTGCATCACCTCCCCCAGCAGGTATTGTTCTCGGGCGACGGCCTTCTCCACCCTTGATTTCTATACATCCGCATTACCACGGAGTATGGCCAATTCACGCTCCAACTGCTTCACGTGGTCACAGAGTCGCGAGAGCAGAGACAGCTCATCCACCCTTGAGCGCGGCGGCGCCAAGGCGTCATCAGGGGGTGGAGAATCCCGAGGTTCCCTCAAAGGATCACTCGATGTGCCCTATCACAAGTCAAGCAAGAGATAATAAGAAGACTAAGGAGAGGCATAGACAAAGGACTCAAGTGCATTCAAGATTAACAAAGTATCAGCAGATACACCCGCCAAAAGGCATGTTTTCGACAAAAGACATAAGCTATTACTATTACAAGACGCGACTACTGAGGAGCGATTGGCTTCTTCGACTTCGACTTCGGTTTTGGGGGCCTCATCGAGTCTGTGGTAGTATTAGACGCCACAGACTTCCCGCCGGCCCCTGACGTCGTAGCCTTCGCCGCCTTCTTGGCTCGCTGAAGCTCCTCATAGTACTTTTTAACTGTATTGATCAGCTGCGGCCCGTACTTGCCACAAGCAGTTGCGAAAGGAGCAAAGACTACCTGCTGGCCATCCGCGCTGAGATGCATCGCCTTGGAGATCGCTGCAGGATCAACTTCGACTCCGTGGGATTGAACCATTGCGAGTGACATTGAAGCGCCAGCCGCACGGAGTGAGTTCTTGAAGTTCGAAGGAATGCCTCCGGCAAGGGACTCCACCAACTATCCATATTCTTGATCAACTCAGCTTTGGGCGCCAGCTCTTCCCGGAGGCGACTGAGCACGCCCTTGGCCTTGGTGAGCATCCCCTAAACAGCAGTGCTGCGATCTTCAACTGCCGAAATGGCACCCGCCAGGGCATCATCACGACGGAGTGCCTGGGGATCGAAGCTCAGACCGCTGGCATCTACACAAAACCAAAGCATGGGCACAAAAGTTAGCACCAACAACAAATATGAAAGAAGAGAAAAAGCAAAAATTCGGACAAGGGAGTACTTGAGAGCCTTGGCAATCGAGAAAAGTTGTTCCTTGAACAACTTCTCCCTAGCTACGATGGAGGCGCGTAGATCCTCTTCGCGTTTCCACGATTCCTCCTGCGCCGTGATTGCCTCATCACGGCTCTTCACCGCCATGACAAGCGTTTTCTCAAGGGAAGCAGTGCTACGAAGGAGTACGTTATGCTCAGCTGTGTCACAAACAAAGATAAATCGTTAGTCAAATATATCACAAGGATGTAGAAGAAAAAGTAAGGAACACTCACTTTCAACGGCGCAAAGGCGATTGTCCAGTGATGACCCACAAGTATAGGGGGTGTATCGTAGTATTTTCGATAAGTAAGAGTGTCAAACCCAACGAGGAGCAGAAGGTGTTGGCTAGCGGTATGGATCAGGAATTCTCTGCAAATACTTAGCAAACGGATTTTTAGGGGTTTTCGACAAAGCAAGTAAACAAAATACGAGTAAATAAAAGACAGTAGGTATAAATGCAGCAAGTGGCCCAATCCTTTATGCAGCAACGGTCAAGCCGGTTGTATTTCTATAGATGACCAAACGTTCTCGAGGACACATGGGAAGACTGTCAAGTGCTTTCACTTCATATAGTCGATTAATCTTCTTTAGCTTGCTAAGTGTTGTGTGGGTGAACCTGTGCTAATGTACCGCCCCATCCAAGACTAATACATACTTGTGATTATACCCCTTGCAAACATCTATAAGTACAATAAAGTAATTAAGGTAGAAACCTAACCACAACTTTAAACTC
Organism: Avena eriantha; assembly: GCA_910589775.1. NCBI lineage: Eukaryota > Viridiplantae > Streptophyta > Magnoliopsida > Poales > Poaceae > Avena > Avena eriantha. Next base: position 309,509,539 of record OU342743.1, read on the forward strand.
TAAGACCCTTACGTCCCTTGTGCAATGGTTTCCTAACGAGGGTTCAGGTTTCTGTCACTCCGGCAACCCCTACGATTAGTAGCCAAATACACAATGCATTCCCCTAGGCTCTTATAGGTGAAGTGTCATGTAGTCGACGTTCACATGACACCACTAGAAGAAGTACACCACAACTTAAATAACAATCTATTGAATCTTTCTCAACGCAACTCCACTACTAACAACAAGACTTCTCCCATGTCCTCAAGAACAAAATGAACTACTCACAAGACATCATATGGATCATGATCAGAGATGGAATAATGATGTATAACAATCTGAACATAAACAATAATTCAATGGTTCACTCAATAGCATCAACTACAAAGAGTAATCAACACCGGGAAAGTTTCCCCTATGAACTATGCAAGATTCAACCAATTGTTACAGCAATATGGAGATGGTGATGAGGGTGCTGATGGTGATGATGATGATGATGATCCCGATGAAGCCCAGCTTGATGGTGGTGTTGATGCCGACGATCTTCCCTCTCCGGGAAGGAATTCCCCCGGCAGAAATCTGTCTGCCGGAGAGATCTTTCTGTGGTCGCTCCCCGAGTCTTAGGGTTTCGTGGGGATGATATACGCCAGAGGAGAGAGGCTAGAGTGGGCCAGGGCGGCCACACCACTCCTAGCCGCGGCCTAGGCCTGCCCGCGCCATGGGGTGGTGTGGGCCTCATGTGGCCCACCTCCACTCCATCTTCTGGCATCCTGAGTCTTCTGGAAAAATAGAATTTTCCGTATATTTTCCCGGATTTTCTGATCTTCGCGAATTTTGCCTCCAAACAAGACCTTTTTCCATTAGAATCCTGACTGCAGCGGTCCATGCTCCAAAAGTCATCAACCATGCAAAAATAGATGAAATAACATAAGTATCACCTCTCAATACGAAATATATCAATGAATAATAGTGAATTAAGACATAGAATCATGATGCAAAATGGATGTATCAACTCCCCCCAAGCTTAGACTTCGCTTGTCCCCAAGCGAAACTGAGCTCAATAAACATGACCTCAGGTTTATGGAGTGAAGAGTCGATAAAACAATACGGACAAGAAGCATCACATTCATCAAATACATAGATCATAATAGAGGACAACTCACTATTATATAACTCAACTTGCAATGAGTAAAGGAAACACAATAAAGATACATAGAGTAAATCATAATTGGTAATGGAAAACTTAGCTCTCGGTCGAAGAATAGTTGATAATTTGCTGGAGTTCACGAATAGTTGGTTTTCAAAGAAAGCTTTCAAAGTAGTAAACTTCAAGATAAGAGCAATGTGCAAAACAAGGAACATAAGAAACATCAATGCATAAATCATCATATGAATGAATGAAACACATCAACTCAAAATACTTGCTGAGATAGAAGGGAATAGGTTTACTGACTCAACTACAAAGTAAAAGAAAGGCCCTTCGCAGAGGGAAGCAGGGATTGCAAGTCTCATAAAGAGCTCCCAAAAATTATGATACTTACTAGCTTTCAGCTCTCATTGCCCCTATCCTAGGCATCTTTTGGTGATTAAGGTTAAGGTGACACAACTAAGAGGGTATGCTTGACAAGTTATAAATTGGAGTCCCATGCCCCTTACTTATGAGTATCGATCCTCATGCTACTCAACTTCAGTCACGAGAAAGCTCTTGTCATTGTAAATACATGCGTATCATTGAGAACCGCCAACGGGGTACCCCTTGCACATGACACAGGAGCTATCCCATAATCAAAATGACAAGGCAAGCAGACAGTGAGCATCTCAGCAATCTTTTTATTTGCTATTTGCATAGGTTTTTATTGAGGATGCTTCATAGAATGCTCACTTTAGTTATGCTGCAAGTTTCCACCATGATTAGGCAGGGCTTAGGCTAGCGGCCCAAGTGTTTCTCTAACACACATATAAACTCCATGATCTTACAAGTTCCACTTTTATTTCACACCGCCGGGATCCATAAGCAAAAGAACATGATATCAACTAGGTACAAAGTACCAAATGAAGTGTTGAAAGAGGTCCCCATGATACATGGTCGGCTAACTTCAACTCATAAAGCGCAAGAATGCACGCAACAAAGAAGGGCCCAGTGGTTCAAGTTTATTAAATGCAAGAAAGTAAAGTGTGCCATCAAGTTCGTGAGAGCTTTAATCACTAATTTTCACATAACAAGTTTAATTTGGGAGGTAGACAAAACATGAATTTACTTGGAATAGCAATAATGCTACTAGGTAGGTATGGTGGACGCAAATGGCAAGGGTTTTGGTTTAAAGGAGTGGATGCATGAGAAGAATTCCCTCTCAGTACAAGTTTCTGGCTAGCAAGGCTAGGTAGCAAGTATAAGAGTTGATGGAAACAAACAAGCATACAAATGATAAAGACAAACATGCAATCTTCCATGGAAGCACAAAAGAACTTAACTAGAGAATGCTAAACTTATGAGCAAATCAAGAAAGAAAGATGATGAAATTATTTTTTCTCTAGAGTACTTTTATCTTTTTCTTTTCAACTCTCAAAAAGGTGTTGCTACTGACCGAGCCTGGTTTGCCAAAACCAACTAAATTAACTCAATGATCCCAGAGTGCTACCAATACTAAGAACAAGATCAATCATATAACCATGAATTGAAAACGAATATAAGCCATGCAAGAGAGTGAATGATAGAACTTCTCATTAATATTCCATAACGGAAACTCACACCAAGGGATACATATCTAACGAGAGAGGGGACACTTCCATAATGCAAACCATACTACAAAATAACTCCTCTATTCATGATATGACTCTACTAATAAGGTAAAAAGATAGAAGATAGTGATATGATACCGCGGCACTCCCCAAGCTTGGAACAAACCAAGGGGATGCCAAACCTGATGATGAATTACTCTTTAGGTGGTGGTGGTATCCTCTCAATGAGCACTCTGATAAGTTTCCCCAAGTCCTCAATCTCGAAGGTGAGATTACGAATCAGCTGTGAATTTTGCTCAATGCGGCTCATGATCATGTCATGTTGAGAATTCCAGCTCTTGCTATTCTTTCCCCAATCTTCCTCCTTGAAGTCTTCTTTTCCTGCATGGTTATGGGTAAAGGTATGGAAGGTACTCTTGGTGTTCGCAGAAGGAGTCCTTGGTGCCAAGCAGTGACACGGAAGCTTCCCTCCAGTTGACATTCCTGCCGTCCTTTTGATCCTGACAGGGTTCGCCACCACTCCAATGCTTGCAACGGTAGTGACGGTAGTGCCGGTGTGCTTTGCCTCCTCTTCACCTTCACTCTTGATCTCCTTCTCCTTCCTGGGTCTTGGAGGTCTTCCTCCATGGGCTCCTTCCCTTTATCCTTGGCGGACACCATCGTGCTTCTAAGCTTTCAGAGAGTATGTCATGACAGAAATAGATCGAAACAAAAACATGATGAAAACATGATATACGGACCTCGGGGGATCCGGGGGGGTTATATATTACGAAGTTTCGTATCAAAAGGAAGGTACTGGGACAAAACGAGTCGGAGGCGGAGTCCTGGGTGGCCTCACCACCAGGTGGCGCGGCCAGGGGAGGGCCCGCGCCATGGGGTGGTGTGGGCCACCCGACTCTGGTTCCGTCCCTTTTTCGCTTCGTAGCTTTCCTTATTGACTGAAAACTGCAAAAATATAGTTGGATTTTATTTTCGCGGAACTTTTCTTACCAGAACTGTTACCTAGTTGGAAACGGACTCTGTAGGTCTCTGAATTCGGTCCTCAATGAACTTATCTAGAGTTATCTCTTGAATATCATCGATATCTTCATCTTCATATACTTATTACTTGAGTCATAAAACCCTTCTCTTCCTTATTACACCATTGTCTCCACTTCCTGGAAATTTCTTTCACACAAAACTTCACACAGTTCTTATTAGCAACATTAGTATAAGTGAAGTGATAAAACCTTTTGAGCCCAATCTCAACTGAAAACCATTAAAATATAACCTACTGCAGCAACTCCTTCCAAAAACCCAAAAGAATTCAAAAAGGAAATCGAATAAAGAGGCAAGTGCAAGAGTGGCAAAATCTGTCAAAACAGACCAGCAGGTAAAGATCAAATTTTTCGAAAATCTTCTGTTGCTCAAATCAAAAAGTGCAAAACTAACGAAAGTTAAATAACAACCTGGGGCAGAAACACGAAAACTTACAGCTGAATCCGACAAACAGAGATCTCTCACGAATATTTACGGTGAAGAACAAAATCTGTTTCGGGGCAGCAACTTCCCCAAATATTACTTCTCTCTCATTAGAGGTTGATCTTTACACAAAAACCAAACAAAACAGATAAGGAGCGGTTATTACCGAAGTAATAACTTCCTAGACTCAAAGAAACAAAAACAAACTGAAAGCAAAAACAAACTGGGTTGTCTCCCATAAAGCTCTTTCTTTATAGCCATTAAGATGGGCATGATAATTTTGAAGAAGCTCTCATAGGGATATGAATTGAAGTGAAAGAGAGCATTAAGAAGCAAAAACACACACACACATTTAAGTCTAACCCACTACCTATGCAAGGGAATCTTGTAAACAAACAAGTTATTGAAAGCAAAGGCAACTTGCATAAGACGGCAAAAGATGTGCAACATAAAAACTTTCAGCATAAAACGAGGAAACTTGATATTATTGAGATACACAAGAACACTTTTTCCGCTTTCATAATAACTTTCAGTATCATGTATAAACTTAACAATATAGCTATCACAAGGACCATCATAGCAATGATCACTTATTCTAACAGAAAACACAGGAATACTAGCTCTCATAACACTACTATGTGAAACAATATTATAGGTATCCTTACAAAGGATAGTGTGTCCCTCTTCCTCATACTCAGTGACAAAGTCTTTCACATTTGCTATTATAGGTTCATCAAACATTTGTTTACCAGGTTCAACAACTTTATTCATACTTTCATCTACCATACTAGCCATCATAGAATGTTCCTTTACCTTAACTGGAAAAGGCATTTTCTCAATATAAGGTTCAGGTAAAACATGATTAGCAGTATAAACTTCAGTATTTCTTGCAGGAACACTCTTAGCAATATCTTTATAAGGTTCATGATACTTATTCCACTTCTTTTTAGGCACTCCAATGTAGGAAGCAAAAGCCTTAAAATAAGAAGCAATAGCTTGAGAGTCTAGACCATAAGCATTTTTAATATTTTGAAAGTCATCAGTTCCCATAAAAGATTCAATGCAATCATAATCATAATTTATACCTGACTTTCTACCTTTGTCATTATCCCAAGCTTCAACATTATCTTGAATACGATCTAGAAGGTCCCATTTAACTTCTTCTTCCATACGAGTGAATGATCCAGCACAAGAGGCATCCAATAAATCTTTGTCATGTAGAGGGAGCCTTGCATAAAAGTTGTTGATAATAATATTGTTGGGGAGCTCATGAATGGGACATTTGAGCATTAGTAACTTCAATCTCCCCCAAGCTTGAGCTGTACTCTCTCCATCAAGAGGCCAAAAGTTGTATATTTGATTCCGATATTTATGAATCTCACTAGGAGGATAAAACTTTGAATAAAAGAGAGGCACTATTTCCTCCCATTCCAGAGCTTGACCATTCTTCAGCAGCTTATACCATTCCTCAGATCTTCCTTTCAGCGATAATGAGAATAACTTCTTCTTAACTTGATCTGTAGTAATACCTGCACACTTGAACAACCTGCATAATTCGTGTATAAAGAGTAAATGATCACCAGGATGGACAGTTCCATCCCCAACATAGTAGTTATCCATAACACGATCAATAATTCTTGTAGGTATTTTGAAAACATCTTTCTCAGCAGGTGGTGGCTTATCTACTACCTTAGCAGTGGTAGTAGCATTACCAAATAAGAAACTCAGTGAATTATCCATAACAAAAACAAAGCAACTAGCAAAAGTAAACAATACTAATAGTAGAAGTTTCCTTTACCAGTACCACTCTCCAATAGCGCTTCACTCCCCGGCAACGGTGCCAGAAAATAGTCTTGATGACCCACAAGTATAGGGGGTGTATCGCAGTATTTTCGATAAGTAAGAGTGTCGAACCCAACGAGGAGGAGAAGGTGCTGGCTAGTGGTATGGATCAGGAATTCTCTGCAAATACTTAGCAAACGGATTTTTAGGGGTTTTTGATAAAGAAAGTAAACAAAATACGAGTAAATAAAAGACAGTAGGAATAAATGCAACAAGTGGCCCAATCCTTTATGCAGCAAAGGACAAGCTGGTTGTATTTCTATAGATGACCAAACATTCTTGAGGACACATGGGAAGACTGTCAAGTGCTTTCGCTTCATATAGTCAATTAATCTTCTTTAGCTTGCTAAGTGTTGTGTGGGTGAACCTGTGCTAATGTACCGCCCCATCCAAGACTAATACATACTTGTGATTATACCCCTTGCAAACATCCGTAAGTACAAGAAAGTAATTAAGGTAGAAACTTAAGTACAGCTTTAAACTCTAAGACCCTTACATCCCTTGTGCAATTGTTTTCTAACGGGGGTTCAGGTTTCTGTCACTCCGGCAACCCCTACGATTAGTAGCCAAATACACAATGCATTCCCCTAGGCTCTTATAGGTGAAGTGTCATGTAGTCGACGTTCACATGACACCACTAGAAGAAGTACACCACAACTTAAATAACAATCTATTGAATCTTTCTCAACGCAACTCCACTACTAAAAACAAGACTCCTCCCATGTCCTCAAGAACAAAACGAACTACTCACAAGACATCATATGGATCATGATCAGAGATGGAATAATGATGTATAAAAATTTGAACATAAACAATAATTCAATGGTTCACTCAATAGCATCAACTACAAAGAGTAATCAACACCGGGAAAGTTTTCCCTATGAACTATGCAAGATTCAACCAATTGTTACAGCAATATGGAGATGGTGATGAGGGTGCTAATGGTGATGATGATGATGATCCCGATGAAGCCCAGCTTGATGGTGGTGTTGATGGCGACGATCTTCCCTCTCCGGGCAGGAATTCACCTGGCAGAAATCTGTCTGCCAGAGAGATCTTTCTCTCTCGGTGTTTTCCGCCCCGTAGAGGCGGCGGAATCTTTCTGTGATTACTCCCTGAGTCTTAGGGTTTCGTGGGGATAATATACGCCAGAGGGGAGAGGCTGGAGTGGGCCAGGGCGGCCACACCACTCCTAGGCGCGGCCTAGGCCTGCTCGCGCCATGGGGTGGTGTGGGCCCCCTGTGGCCCACCTCCGCTCCATCTCTGGCATCCTGAGTCTTCTGGAAAAATAGAATTTCTTGGTAATTTCCCCTGATTTTCTGATCTTCGTGAATTTTGCCTCCAAACATCACCTTTTCCATCAGAATCCTGACTGCAGCGGTCCATGCTCCAAAAGTCATCAACCATGCAAAAATAGATGAAATAACATAAGTATCACCTCTCAATACGAAATATATCAATGAATAATAGTGAATTAAGACATAGAATAGTGATGCAAAATGGACGTATCATCCAGCATTGCATACTGACGACCCATCGCGAGCACATGCTCCGCCAGACAAGCGGATTCCTTCACAATGAGCTACGCCAAAAGCCATAGTAAAGGATCAACAAATGGCATAGATAAAAATTCGACTGCAAAATCAGAAGAAGAGATATTACACATACATGATCCTCCAATGACTCCGAAGTTGATGGATGCACAGACATCCGAATAACCATCTGGTGCTCCACATTGTATGGAGAACTTGATGAGTTATGACTGGAGTGGGCCACCAATGGAGGAGAAGGGGCGCGCTCAGCCATTTTTTTGGCTTTGGAGGTCGCGACTCCAGATTCCTTCAAAAATTGTACGTTGCCAGAGGATGATGACGCTGGTTGACTGCAGAACAAAATCAACATCAAGAAAAAGCAACTTCAAAAGAAGAACCAGACGGAAGACTCGCACACTTACCAATCAAACTTGTCAAAATCGAAGGTTTGATCCCCCGACTCTGACGACGACTCCTTCGGCAGTCGCATCTTCTTGTGAGAAGATGGCACCACGACACTCACAGGAACGGCAGGTATTGGCGACTCTGCGCCAATAGGTACACCTTCTGGAGTCGAAGGAGACGATGCATCCGAATCCTCCATGCGCGAACGCTTGGGAGTGTCCGGACCACTCGACTCGGGGGCTTCCTCCTCCACATCAGATGGGACGGCGACTCCGACTCGTCCTCTTCCAGGGCTTCACGAGGGATAACCCCCTCAGGAAGAGGGGGCATACAGGGCGACACCCCCAATCCTGCATATAGAAAACAATTTAGCACAAGTCAAGAAAAACAAAAAAGAGGTAGTCGACAAACAAAGCTACTACGTAGCACAACTGTACCTCAGGAGGAGGGTTAGCAGCATCGAAGGGAGGTACGTCTGGATCATTGGGAAGTACATCCTTGGCGGTGTACTTGGTGACCAGTCGCACCCTTTTATCTACCTCACTCGCGGAAATGCCATCGGCAGATGCGCGAGTTACATCGTCCGTGCCATCCCACTAGAACATAGGATGGACTCTGGCCTGCAGGGGTTGGACGCGACGACGCAGCCATGTGCAAATGAGGGTGCAACCTCCCTCCTCTTTACCCATGCGACTCTCGAGGTCGCAGATGCACTCGTATAGCACATCTGTCTCCACGGACTCGCCGGACACCACTACGTTCTTCCAGGAGCGCCTCCTCTTGCACGAAGTCGCTGGGTCGAAGGGCGCGAGTCCGAAGTGGTATCCGTCAGCCTTCAGGTCGCGGATGTAGAACCACTTGTCCCTCCACCCTTGGACGGATGCCATGAGTTTGATGTCGAAGTATGTGGCAGAGGAGTCGACGTGGATACTGCAGCTGCTTACATCGTAGACTACGGAGCCAGACACCGATTGGCGCTTCAGCTTAAAGGGACGCTTGAATAGACCGAAGTGTGGCTCGATTATGAGCCAGCACTCGCAAAGAGTAATGTAGCAAGCTACATGGAGGATGGAGTTGGGGGAGAGCTGATGTAGCTGGAGCCCATAGAAATAGAGAAGGCCCCTAAAGAGAGGATGCAGGGGCAACAAGAGACCGCGGATGATGAACGCTAGGAACATCACCTGAAAACTGGAAGGAGGGGAAGGGATTACCTCGCTGCTAGGGACGCATGCGTCAGCGACTACGGAAGAAAGAACTCCGTCTTGGCGTAGGAGACGGAGCTCCGAGGACTTGATCACGGATGCGTGCCACGCGCCATTAGTGACGCGAGTGCTTGTGCCCTTCTTTTTCCTGACGACGGCGGCGCTGGTGCCCGCAGTGGTGGAGCCGCCTTTCTTCTTCGCAGCAACCGCGGTGGCGGCAGAGTCAGCCACGACACCTCCTTTCTTCTTCCCTATTCTACGGTGGCGGTGTGACCGGAGAAAGTAACTGGGGAATACGCGGGGCTGATCCAGCACCGCGAGAAAGACTAACACAGAGAAGTAGAGGAGCAGCAGCAATGGCGATGGAGGCAAAGGCAGAGAAAAGAAGCAGATGTAAGAAATTACCATCGCAACATCGCTACTTAACCCCTTGGAAGATGCAATCTAACGGCCAGGAAAAACCCTACCAAACGCGTGGGGTTCATCGTGCTCGACACGTGGAGGACCTGAAGCGTGAACCGTCCCCCACTACCCCCATTATGCGAGGAAATCGAGGAGGCACAATTAAAACAAAGATTTACGCACGCCCGGTCAAGTCAGAGTCAGAAAATGGGACCCACTGCTCGTCACGTCCCGTCAAACCCGCTCACGCGGGCAACTGAGCTCATCACATCGTCAGCACTGATGTCATCAAAAATTGAGGAGTAGAAGACTTCGACTACTTTAGTCCTTGCTCGAGTCTTCGACTCCACCAAGCACTCGGGGGCTACTCCCATAGGGACCGCTCGTCGCGCACCCTAAGATTTTTTCTTTTCTTTTCTGCAGGAACATGAACATTCAAAGCATACCCAATCACTCGAATCAGCGATTCGACTATGGACATGGGTTACTCCCATAGGGAGCGCTGGAAATAAATTCGACTAGAACAAGCAAAAAAAAGACGACAGCAGTCGCAAAAGTTCTTTAGTCCCTACCTGAGTCTTTGACTCAACCAGGCACTCGGGGGCTACTCCCATAGGGAGCGCTGGTCGCACCCCCTATGATTATTTGTACATCGTACTGTGTTGATAACATCCACACTCGAAGTTTATGGCGACACCGCCTCATGATTTTTTCATATAAAGAGATTGCGTCTCCTGGGTTACCCGAATCATCTCTGCGATGACAAATTTCGGATGTCGCGCTTGCAGCGTGAAGGTAAGACCTGAATAAGTCCTGGCAACGCATTCGCTGCGCACTACCAGAAATATATCCGTGCCTAAAGGTACGATGAACCTGCCTTGACGGACGCATCAAGTGCTCACACCCATATACTGGAATTCGACTCATGTAAGACCTCCGCGGCTTGAGTCGAATTACACCAGCACTTTTCCGGATTCGAGTCAGGGGACTCGAGTTCGAGTAGATTGCGTTGTTTTACCCTAAGGTAGTTAACTGATACCGATACATCGGTTAAATCAGGCACACACATCAACAATCCCTATGACACAAACAGAGCAGTCGAAGAACGTACTCAGTCATGCACTCGAAAGGATTCATAAAGTCCCCAGTCGAATCTGTGATTCCACTAGACACTCGGGGGCTACTGACATGGGTATACCCTACAGGTACTCGAGTTTGGTATATACGGCCTGAATACAGTGGAAGCCCACGGTGTCGCCAAGGCCCAACTGGACAACTCGAGTAACCTACGGACTCCCGATTGCTTGCGGAACAAGGAGAAGCTAAATACATAAATTTTAAAGGGAAAACCCTAATCTGTAACCGACTCGACCTGCTACCCGAGACCTAGCCTATCTATATAAAGGCTAGGAGGGGGCGGCGAGGAGGACACACACAACCCTAGTTTCCACAACCCTCGCCAGATTGCATCTGCACACCATTGTAATCCTCGATTCCTTTAATAATTCCACGAGCAGACAAGCAGGAGTAGGGACCTCTACGAGGCCTGAACCTGGGTAAATCTTCGAGTGCCCTGTGTGCTTGTTTGCTAGCCAATATATGTCTCCAGCGCTCCCTACTTCTCCAAAACCCAAGTTCATAACAATGGGCATTGATGAGCTAAACCCTCGTCACATGTGATCAAATCACACGCTGCGCAGCTATTGGATATAACCTCTCCGAGTGGGCCCTTGAGTATCTTTCCATCACATGGACGGACAAATCCCGCTCTTGACATATATTGCCTCTACGGTTTCCTCCGAGTACCTGAACACACCTTTATAACCACTTTATTACCAAGTGGCGCTTGATGCTATCTAAGCACTCTTGGGAGACAGTGATTGATATATCCTCACGGTCTAAGGAATAGTCTACGAGGATCCATTTCTAATCATCGTAACTTGAACTTCGTGACATGATCGGGTCAGGATGTTTAGGTTGGGTATTGGTTCATCATCTCATTCTCGGAATGAGATGACTCCATTTCCAACTGGCATAAATGCCACATGATCAGGAAACATGATCATCTGTTGACCAATGAACCAGTGACTAGAGTTTTACTAGGAACCCCTGGTTGTTCATATATCACACGTGTATTGATGTTTCCACTCAATACAGTTATAGCATGATATAGAACTTAATCATAAACTATATGAAATATGATAATATATAGTCCTTACTACTATTTATATCTAGGGCATATTTCCAACAAAGAACACACATGCAATGACACTGGAGGATCCATGTGTGGTTTGTGAGAAGAACACACATCCAATGACACTAGGTGTGGTTCATGAAAAGAACACACATCCAATGACACTTGTGGATCCTTATGTGGTTTTTGAGAAGAACAGACATGCAATGACTCTAGATGTGGTTCATGAGAAGAACATACATGCAATTACACTGGTGTATCCTTATGTGGTTTGTGAGAAGAACACACATGCGATGACTCTAGATGTGGTTCATGAGAAGAACAGATATGCAATGACACTGGTTTATCCCTATGTGGTTTGTGAGAAGAATAAACATGCAATGACACTGGGTGTGGTTCATGAAAAGAATAGACATGCAATGATACTGGTGGATCCATGTGTGGTATGTTTAGAAAGAACATACATGCAATGACACTAGGTGTGGTTCATGAAAAGAAGATACATGCAATGATACTCGTGGATCCATGTGTGGTTTGTTTAGAAGAACACACATCCAATGACTCTAGCTGTGGTTCATGAAAAAAATACACATCCAATGACACTAGTGGATCCATGTGTGGTTCGTGAGAAGAACAGACATCCAATGACACTTTGTGTGGTTCATGGAAAGAACACACATCCAATGACACTGATGGATCATTATGTGGTTTATGAAAAGAACAGACAACCAATGACACTATGGGTGGTTCATGAGAAGAACAGACATGCAATGACACTAGTGTATCCTTATGTGGTTTGTGAGAAGAACAGACATGCGATGACTCTGGATGAGGTTCATGAGAAGAATAGACATGCAATGACACTGGTGTATCCCTATGTGGTTTGTGAGAAGAACATTCATCCAATGACACTGGGTGTGGTTCATGAAAAGAACACACATCCATTGACACTGATGGATCCTTATGTGGTTTGTGAGAAGAACAGACATCCAATGATACTGTTGGTGGTTCATGAAAAGAACAGACATCCAATGACATTGGTGGATCCTTATGTGGTTTGTGAGAAGAACACACATGTGATGACTCTAGATGTGGTTCATGAGAAGAACAGACATGCAATGACACTAGTGTATCCCTATGTGGTTTGTGAGAAGAACAGACATGCGATGACTCTAGATGTGGTTCATGAGAAGAACAGACATGCAATGATATTGGTCGATCCATGTGTGGCTTGTTTAGAAGAACACACATGCAGTGACTATAGCCATGGTTCATGAAAAGAACACACATGCAATGACACTGGTGAATCCATATGTGGTTTGTGGAAAGAACACACATGCAATGACTCTAGCTGAGGTTCATGAAAAGAACACACATGCAATGGCACTAGTCGATCCTTATGTGGTTTGTGAGAAGAACACACATGCGATGACTCTAGATGTGGTTCATGAGAAGAACAGACATGCAATAACACTGGTGTATCCCTATGTGGTTTGTGAGAAATACAGACATGCAATGACACTAGGTGTGGTTCATGAAAAGAACATACATGAAATGATACTGGTGGAACCATGTGTGGTTTGTTTAGAAAGCACACACATGCAATGACACTGGTGGATCCATGTGTGGTTTGTTTAGAGGAACAGACATGCAATGACACTAGGTGTGGTTCATGAAAAGAATAGACATGCAATGACACTGGTGGATCCTTATGTGGTTTGTGAGAAGAACTAACATGCAATCACACTGGGTGGATCCATGTGTCTTTCATGAAAAGAACAGACATGCAATGCAATGAGAAGAATACACATCCAATGACACTGGGTGTGGTTCATGAAAAGAACACACATCCGATGACACTGGTGCATCCTTATGTGGTTTGTGAGAAGAACAGACATGCAATGACTCTAGCTATGGTTCATGAGAAGAACACACATGCAATGACACTAGTGGATCCATGTCTGTTGTGTGAGAAGAACGCACATCCAATGACACTAGATGTGGTTCATGAAACGAACACACATCCAATGACACTGGTGGATCCTTATGTTGTTTGTGAGAAGAACAGACATCCAATGACAATGTGTGTGGTTCATGAAAAGAACAGACATGCAATGACACTGTTAGATCCTTATGTGGTTTGTGAGAATAACAGACATGCAATGACTCTAGCTGTGGTTCATGAAAAGAACATACATGCGATGACACTGGTGGAACCATATGTGGTTTGCGAAAAGAACAAACATGAAATCACACTGGGTTGATCCATGTGTGGTTCATGAAAAGAACATAAATGCAATGACACTAGTGGATCCATGTGTGGTTTGTGAGAAGAACACACATCCAATGACACTGGGTGTGGTTCATGAAAAGAACACACATCCAATGACACTGGTGGATCCTTATGTGGTTTATGAAAAGAATAGACATGCAATGACTCTATTTGTGGTTCATGAGAAGAACACACATGCAATGACACTAGTGTATCCTTATGTGGTTTGTGAGAACAACACACATGCAATGTCTCTAGTGGTGGTTCATGAAAAGAACACACATGCAATGACACTGGTGGATCCATATCTGGTTTGTGGACAGAACAGACATGCAATGACTCTTGCTGGGATTCATGAAAATAACACACATGCAATGAAATTGGTGGATCCATGTGTGGTTTGTGAGAAGAACACACATCCAATGACACTGGTGGATCCTTATGTGGTTTGTGCGAAGAACAGACATCCAATGACACTATTTGTGGTTCATGAAAAGAACATACATGCAATAACACTGGTGGATCCTTATGTGGTTTGTGAGAAGAGCAGACATGCTACGACTCTAGCTATGGTTGATGAGAAGAACATACATGCAATGACACTGGTATCCTTATGTGGTTTGTTTAGTGGAACACACATGCAATGACACTGGGTGTGGTTCATGAAGAGAACAGACATGCAATGATACTGGTGGATCCATATGTGGTTTGTGAGAAGAACTGACATGCAATCACACTGGGTGGATCAATGTGTGGTTCATGAAAAGAATAGACATGCAATGACACTGGTGGATCTATGTGTGCTTTGTGAGAAGCAAACACATCCAATGACACTGGGTGCGGTTCATGAAAAGAACACACATCCAATGACACTGGTGGATCCTTATGTGGTTTGTGAGAAGAACAGACATGCAATGACTCTAGATGTGGTTCATGAGAAGAACAGACGTGCAATGACACTGGTGTATCCTTATGTGGTTTGTGAGAAGAACAGACATGCGATGACACTGGGTGTGGTTCATGAGAAGAACAGACATGCAATGACACTGGTGTATCCTTATGTGGTTCATGAGAAGAACAGACATGCAATGATATTGGTGGATTCATGTGTGGTTTGTGAGAAGAACTGACATGCAATGACACTGGGTGTGGTGCATGAAAAGAACAGACATGTAATGATACTGGTGGATCCATATGTGGTTTGTTTAGAAGAACACACATGCAATGACTCTACCTGTTGTTTGTGAAAAGAACACACATCCAATGACACTGTTGGATCTATGTGTGGTTTGTGAGAAGAACACACATGCAAATGACACTGGGTGTGGTTCATGAAAAGAACACACATCCAATGACACTGGTGGATCCTGATGTGATTTATGAAAAGAACAAACATCCAATGACACTATGTGTGGTTCATGAAAAGAACACACATCCAATCACACTAGTGGATACTTATGTGGTTTGTGAGAAGAAAAGACATCCAATGACTCTAGATGTGGTTCATGAGAAGAATAGACATGCAATGACACTGGTGTATCCTTATGTGGTTTGTTTAGTGGAACACACATGCAATGACACTGGGTGTGGTTCATGAAGAGAACAGACATGCAATGACACTGGTGGATCCTTATGTGGTTTGTGAGAAGAACTGACATGCAATCACACTGGGTGGATCCATGTGTGGTTCATGAAAAGAATAGACATGCAATGACACTGGTGGATCCATGTGTGGTTTGTGAGAAGAACACACATCAATGACACTGGGTGTCGTTCATAAAAAAACACACGTCTAATGACACTGGTGCATCCTTATGTGATTTATGAAAAGAACAAACATCCAATGACACTATGTGTGGTTCATGAAAAGAACACACATCCAATCACACTAGTGGATCCTTATGTGGTTTGTGAGAAGAACAGACATGCAATGACTCTAGATGTGGTTCATGAGAAGAACAGATATGCAATGACACTGGTGTATCCTTATATGGTTCATGAGAAGAACAAACATGCTATGATATTGGTGGATTCATGTGTGGTTTGTGAGAAGAACTGACATGCAATGACACTGGGTGTGGTGCATGAAAAGAACAGACATGTAATGATACTGGTGGATCCATATGTGGTTTGTTTAGAAGAACACACATGCAATGACTCTACCTGTTGTTTGTGAAAGGAACACACATCCAATGACACTGTTGGATCCATGTGTGGTTTGTGAGAAGAACACATATGCAAATGACACTGGGTGTGGTTCATGAAAAGAACACACATCAAATGACACTGGTGGATCCTTATGTGATTTATGAAAAGAACAAACATCCAATGACACTATGTGTGGTTCATGAAAAGAACACACATCCAATCACACTAGTGGATCCTTATGTGGTTTGTGAGAAGAACAGACATGCAATGACTCTAGATGTGGTTCATGAGAAGAACAAACATGCAATGACACTGGTGTATCCGTATGTGGTTTGTGATAAGAACAGACATGCGATGATTCTAGATGTGGTTCATGAGAAGAATAGACATGCAATGACACTGGTGTATCCTTATGTGGTTTGTGAGAAGAACAGACATGCAATGACACTGGGTGTGGTTCATGAAAAGAACAGGCATGCAATGATACTGGTGGATCCATGCGTGCTTTGTTTAGAAGAACACACATGCAATGACCACATGCAATGACACTAGTGGATCCTTGTGTGGTTTGTTTACAGGAACATACATGCAATGACAGTGTGTGTGTTTAATGAAAAGAACAGACATGCAATGACACTGGTGGATCCTTATGTGGTTTGTGAGAAGAACAGACATGCAATGACACTGGTGTATCCTTATGTGGTTTGTGAGAAGAACAGACATGCAATGACACTGGGTGTGGTTCATGAAAAGAACACACATCCAGTGACACTGGTGGATCCATATGTGGTTTGTGGAAAGAATTGACATGCAATTACACAGGGTGTGGTTCATGAAAAGAACATACATCCGATGACACTGGTGGATACATATGTGGTTTGTGAGAAGAACTGACATGCAATCACACTAGGTGGATCCATGTGTGGTTCATGAAAAGAACAGACATGCAATGACACTGGTGTATCAACGTGTGTTTTGTGAGAAGAACACACATCCAATGACACTAGGTGTGGTTCTTGAAAAGAACACACATCCAATGACACTGGTGGATCCTTATGTGGTTTGTGAGAAGAACAGACATCCAATGACAGTGTGTGTGGTTCATGAAAATAATACACATCCAATGACACTAGTGGATCCTTATGTGGTTTGTGAGAAGAACAGACATGCAATGACACTGGGTGTGGTTCATGAGAAGAACAGGCATGCAATGACACTGCTGTATCCTTATGTGGTTTGTGAGAAGAACAGACATGCGATGACACTGGGTGTGGTTCATGAGAACAACAGACATGCAATGATATTGGTGGATTCATGTTCGGTTTGTGAGAAGAACTGACATGCAATGACACTGGGTGTGGTTCATGAAAATAACAGACATGCAATGATACTGGTGGATCCATGTGTTGTTTGTTTACAAGAACACACATGCAATGACTCTACCTGTGGTTTGTGAAAAGAACACACATCCAATGACACTGGTGGATACATGTGTGGTTTGGGAGAAGAACACACATGCAATGACACTGGGTGTGTTTCATGAAAAGAAAACACATCCAATTGCACTGGTGGATCGTTATGTGGTTTATGAAAAGAACAAACATCCAATGACACTACGTGTGGTTCATGAAAAGAACACACATCCAATGACACAAGTGGATCTTTATGTGGTTTGTGAGAAGAACAAACATGCAATGACTCTAGATGTGGTTCATGAGAAAAACAGACATGCAATGACACTGGTGTATCCTTATGTAGTTTGTTAGAAGAATAGACATTCGATGACTCGAGCTGTGGTTCATGAGAAGAACATACATGCAATGACACTGGTGTATCCTTATGTGGTTTGTGAGAAGAACAGACATGCAATGACACTGGGTTGAAAAGAACAGGCATGCAATGATACTGGTGGATCCATGCGTGGATTGTTTAGAAGAACACACATGCAATGACCACATGCAATGACACTAGTGGATCCATGTGTGGTTTGTTTAGAGGAACATACATGTAATGACACTGGGTGTGGTTAATGAAAAGAACATACATGCAATGACACTGGTGGATCCTTATGTTGTTTGTGAGAAGTACTGACATGCAATGACTGTAGATGTCGTTCATGAGAAGAACAGACATGCAATGACACTGGTGTATCCTTATGTGGTTTGTGAGAAGAACAGACATGCAATGACACTGGGTGTGGTTCATGAAAAGAACGCACATCCAGTGACACTGGTGGATCCATATGTGGTTTGTGGAAGGAACAGACATGCAATGACACTGGTGTGGTTCATGAAAAGAACACACATCCAATGACATGGGTGGATCCATGTGTGGTTTGTGAGAAGAACACACATGCAATGACACTAGGTATGGTTCATGAAAAGAACACACATCCAATGACACTGGTGGATCCTTATGTGGTTTGTGAGAAAAACATACATGCAATGACTCTAGATGTGGTTCATGAGAAGAACACACATGCAACTAGTGGATCCATGTGTGGTTTATGAGAGGAATAGACATGTAGTGACACTGGTTGTGGTTCATGAAAAGAACAGACATGCAATGACACTAGTGGATCCATATGTAGTTTGTGAGAGGAACAGACAAGCAATCACACTGGGTGTGGTTCATGAAAAGAACAGACATGCAATGACACTGGTGGATCCATATGTGGTTTGTGAGAAGAAAAGACATGCAATGACTCTAGCTGTGGTTCATGAAAAGAACAAACATGCAATGACACTGGTGGATCCATATGTGGTTTCTGAAAAGAACAAACATGCAATCACACTACTGGATCCATGTGTGGTTCATGAAAAGAACAGACATGCAATGACACTGGTGGATCCATGTGTGGTTTGTGAGAAGAACACACATCCAATGACACTGGGTGTGGTTCATGAAAAGAACACACATCCAATGACACTAGTGGATCCTTATGTGGTTTGTGAGAAGAACACACATGCAATGACTCTAGCTGTGGTTCATGAGAAGAACAGACATGCAATGACACTGGTGGATCCATATGTGGTTCGTGAGAAAAACAGACATGCAATGACTCTAGTTGTGGTTCATGAAAAGAACACACATGCAATGACACTGGTGGATCCATGTGTGGTTTGTGAGAAGAACACACATCAATGACACTGGGTGTCGTTCATAAAAAAACACACGTCTAAGGACACTGGTGGATCCTTATGTGGTTTGTGAGAATAACAGACATGCAATGACTCTAGATGTGGTTCATGAGAAGAACAAACATGCCATGACACTGGTGTATACTTATGTGGTTTGTGAGAAGAACGGACATGCAATGACTCTAGATGTGGTTCATGAGAAGAACAGATATGCAATGACACTGGTGTATCCTTATGTTGTTTGTGAGAAGAACATACATGCGATGACACTGGGTGTGGTTCATGAGAAGAATAGACATGCAATGATATTGGTGGATCCATGTGTGGTTTGTTTAGAAGAACACACATGCAACGACCACATGCAATGACATTGGTGGATCAACATGTGGTTTATGAAAAGAACAGACATGCAATGACACCGGTGGATCCATGTTGTTTATGAGAATAACACACATGCAATGAACTCTAGTGGGTCCATGTGGTTTATGAGATGAACACACATCCAATGAACTCTAGTGGATCTATCTTGGCATAATTTGATGTATACCATGATGTATTTCATTGTACAAGACACTCACTTTCCATTTTATACTACTCGGTTTTGCCCTTGGTTTTTTGATACCACTCAGTTTTGCCGCCCGCTCTCTATCTTTCGTAGAAGCCCAAACCTGTGCTCACTCTGTCTGGTACTCCCTGATTGGTTGTCACAGTTGTCACGCAGATCGTGTGCACCAACCGTTGATTCTGTGCGATCCAACGATGATCGTTGCACACATCGTGCTCTTCATAGTACAACGTGAGACAGCACATACGTCTCCCTCAGCGAGACTTCTACAGGAAGGAACACGATGCCGTCAATGGAAAAAGTCATCGAGCGGTCATGTCATGTTTAATCAAGTCTGAAAATTCTACTACTTCTACTACTACGCCACAACACATGCGTCATCGAGTGCACGGTCGTCGATGGAGAGCTGTAATTTATTGCCACTTGATTTTAATAAGACATATCCCTTTTTTTACGCTGCGGCTCTCAATCTCACTTCCAACTGGGACCCACCGTAAGAAACTTGCACGCGCTAGCCAGAGGCCGAAGAGCTGAGCTCGACGAGACCTAATGTCTCTGTCTTCATCGAGTCACTCGCAGTCATCAACACATCCCTCTACCCGATCTAGCACAACCCCACTAATCTCGCCGTACAACCACCTACCTTCCCCTCTACATTTCCACTTTTAACCATCGCCAATTTTAGGGCCGTGTCAAACTTTGTACATACAAATTGTGTATACGCCCTTTGCATGCGGCTCAATACAGAACTGCCATGCATGGCCCGGGAAAAAAACATGACGTACCGTGCACGTGTCACGGTGCACGGTGTAGTAGACGGCATGGCGCGTTGCACGGTGGTGCAACGAAACGTACATTGCTTCCATCCACCTTAACTATAGAGCCCCTCTCCGCACACCCACTCTCACTCTCGCTCACTCTCCCCACGCAAACCTCTCCATTGTCCCAACAGCATCTGCAAACTCCCGAGAATACCTCGTCCATGCCGGCGATGGCGGAGGAGGATACGGTGGCCATCGTTGCCTCCGAGGCTGCCGACGAGGAGGCCCCCATCTCCTCGCTGGTCCTCCTCGACTTGTTGAAAGCAGCCGTCGTCCCTATCTAGGCCCCAGTCGAGCCATTGATGGCAGCCGCGTTCCCGTCCAGGCCCCCGTCCCCGCTACCGACGTAGCCGTCGACGAGGCCCCCGTCTCCTTGCCGGCCCCCTCGACGCGTTGAAAGCAGCCGCCGTCCCCATCCAGGCCCCAGTCGAGGCATCGATGGCAATTGCCGTTCCCATCTAGGCCCCCGTCCCTGCTACCGATGGAGCCGCCGAAGAGGAGCCCCCCACCAGCGAGGAGGCCCCCACCGGTCACAAGCAGATCAAACACTTCATGGGCACCTATGATCCAGATAAGTACATCGTTCCGCTGAACCCCTACGACACGGGCATCGACGACCCATGGTTGGAGGTAACTAGGGTTTGCTCCCCTCCCCTGGTTCTTCTACCGTTCGCATCATTGGATGCTAGATCTTGGTTTATTAGGATTCACTTGTTTGCATTTCGATTGCTCGATCTTCTTACATCATCTACTCCCCCATTTTCCTTTTCTTCCAATAGGTTTTCGGTAGCGACGTCTGCAGGGATGACGAGTCCATGCACACCAAGACTCGTCAGGTGTTGAGGAGGCCGCGGGCCGGCCAGTATGACGCCTTCTTTAGGGGTAGCAACTACAACTGCCCCTTTTGCAAGGGGATTGCCTTCTGCTGGGTGACTCTTGCCGGCACCGACTTCAACTCCTTACTGAAGCATGCAGAGGCCCCGGGCTCTGGCATCCACATTGGCGGCGAGCACGAGACCATGAATGTCAACGCCTACATCGCTAAACACCAGGCTCTCGCCATTCACCTCCGAAACCTCTAGTGGGTGGCCATCAAAGAGGGTCACAGGCCTCCAATCAGGCCCAAGGCCCCCAAGATCAAGGAACTGGGCAACAAGAAGTGGAGGAAGCTCCGGAGGGAGGAGGGGGATGCACGGGCGCATGAAGGAGGGGTTGAATGTGTCTGCTGCTTCGGTGGTTGCTGCTGCTAAGCAGCTTCTTTTGATTTTCTATATTTTGCTTGCATCATATTTCTGGCTGAATGCATCGAACCTTGTTAAGCAACCTACTTTATATCGCTATCCTATTTAGCTGCGCACAACTTTATCTACATTTTTTTTGTTTTTTGAATGAATATATTCTGCCTGTTGTGATTTGCTACTCTAGATTTGCTACCTGATCGGAAGCAAAAAGAGGTCCAAAAGGGAACAAATTATCAAAGAGAGAATCTTCTCTAGATTTGCTACCAATTTGGGCAAAATGAAACATATCTGTTTAGCGAGAGAGGAAAAGGGTACTCTTTCAAACTGCCAGTTAACGAGCTACCATCTTGACAAGCTACAAGACACATACATAAACATAACACAAAGAGGGGTAAATTTATTTTACTACTCTCACTTGAGGCGCTAGACATCTTGATAAGATAAATGAGTTCCACAAAATAGAAACATAACACTGAGAAGTAAAATTTAATTCACTTCTCATCAGCCCACTTGAGGCGCTTTCCATCGTTCCTAGGTGACCAACTGCGATCATTCTAGGTGGATCTTACATTATTGGCACTCCACAACTCACGAAATGCTTCGTCCCACCTGGGATCTGACTTGCCTTCCCTATCTTCAACGTCCCGCGACACAATTAGCGGTGCATCACAGACCTGATTGTTTCCACTAGAAGATGCTGCCTCTCTATTTGCTGCTTCAGTTGTAGCCTCTCTGTCGGCTGCTTTTGCTTCAGCTGCAAGCTCTCTTTCAGCTGCTTCTGCAGCCTCTCTGTCAGCTGCTTCAGATGCAGCCATTTCCTTTGCATATGTAGCTTCAAACTCAGATATTCTGCATTTTCTACAAAGGGCTCCCCTAAGCTCGTCTCCCCTCTTGCAAATAGGGCAAAACACGAGGCAACGTTGAAAAAATGGATCTTCTTGTATAGCTGGTAGGTCACGTAAGCATCTATGGCTGCATACTTCAGGTTTATATCAGACAACATCCACTCGTCCTAGAAATCGTGTCTATCCATAGGGAAATCTTCCTTCATTCTATCGTATGACTCATCGAGGATTCTAGTTGCGAGTGATGCCATTCCATCCTTCCTCGAGCCCCCTAGGATCTTGACAAGACTCTGAATATCGATCCAGTTGTGCGCAGGAATTGTAATTCCTCTCGATAAAATTTCGAAAAAATCAGTTGTATTGTCGACAGTGCAGAAAATGTTGTGCCACGCAGAGATAAACAAAACTTTTCCCTAACGCGGTACTCCTAAGATCCAACTCAGGTTATAGGCCACGAGATTACCGCTAGACGCGTAGATGCGGAAGTTGATGTAGCGCGTCAAAGCAGTGCCAAATGATCCCATGGATAGCCCTCTGAATCCCACGGACAGCTACACCGGATCCCACGAACTCCTTCGCCAGATCCCCATGAGCTTCCCTGTCTTCAGCGTCGCACATGCAACGCCTCTACCGGTATCCACACATACAGGAAGGAGCTTCGGATAGAGGATTGCTAGATCCTGTCTAGCCCGAAATGGAAGTGGAGAAAGTGACGGCTAGGTCAGGGACTATCCCTTGTCACTCCACTTATATACACTCCTAGTTGGGCTCAACGCTTGAGGCCCATCTAGGCTGTATTCCAATCTCCATATGGATCTAATCAACATGGGCTCCTTACCCTTAAGTGTGTGACCCTGTAGGTTCACGTACACCTGGACACGACATGAGCTACTCCTCCAAGTATCCCGTCATGGCTTTGAGTCGAACTCACTTCCATGAACATCCGGTCTCAAGACGATAGATGGTAGCGGCCTCTAGCAAGACGTGCCAACTCCCAAGTGCCGTAAAGTCAAAAGACGAACCTTCAATGTGACTTTCGTCCAAGTCCCTTTGCCACACGATATATCTGTTAAGCTATAGGCGAGTAGTTGCCATCCCTTTAATAGCTTAACTCTCTTCTCGTACCATGATATGTGATTCACTGGACTAACTCTTAGTCTGACTCCTCAGTTAACACTTAACTGAGTAGCGCATGGCCATGCTTCCGAATCATATCACACGAGAGGGCCCAGAGAATACCTCTCCATTACGGAGGGGCAAATCCCATCTTGGTAATCCACGTCACGCAGCTTGCTTCACAACCAACCCGAACTCTACCTTTATAACTGCCCATTTACGGAACAACGTTTGATAGAACCTAAGTTGGCGATCCACAACTCGGATCATGCAATCACCTCAGGTCAGAGGATTCCATTGCTTGAGACTACAAATGACAACATGCTCGTTGCATCTCAACTGTGGGTCAGTCCGACTCGCTAAACTCTTTAGCCGAATTAGTGTAAGTCGGAATAGCATCACCATGCCCATGACAAGTGGAACCGTGTCATCAGCCGACTTGCACATTGGTCTAAGTTGTGTGTCCAACACAACCTCAACGACCAAGGACAATCTAGTATGAACAATCATGAATATATAGTTCCTCAACCGAATCACGTATTCAGTGATACATATCTGATGTTCATACAAGGACAACTTTACTTTATGAATACTTTGGGAAATACCATCAACCATGATTGCCTCTAGGGCATATTCCCAACAGTCTCCCACTTGCACTAGAGTCAATCATCCCGACATTACATGTCTAGGCATCTAATGCCCATGGCTCTTACGTGCGCCTCATGCTTAGGCTGTGGAAGTGGCTTTGTCAACGGATCTACAACGTTTGCATCCGTGTGTACCTTGCATAACTTGATATCACCATGATCCACGAACTGGCGAATCAGGTGGTATCGCATGAGTATATGTTTGTTCTTCTGGTGTTGTCTAGGTTCCTTGGCTTGTGAAATAGCACCATTGTTGTCACAATACACGTCTAACGGATTGGACGAGCCCTGAACCACACCAAGATCAATCAGGAAATTCCTGATCCAAACAGCTTCCTTTGCCACCTCCGAGGCAGCAATATACTTAGCTTTTGTTGTAGATGTAGACATAGTCTCTTGCTTGGAACTCTTCCAGCTCATAGCCCCTCCGTTCATAATGAACACGTACCCATATTGCGAATGAGAATCATCAGAGTTAGTAAGGTAACTCGCATCCGTGTAACTCTTTACACTGAGTTCAACCTCACCTCCATAAACTAGGAACACATCCTTTGTCCTTCTCAAGTACTTAAGAATGTTCTTAACTGCTGCCTAGTGGATTTCTCCAGGGTCAGCCTGGTATCTGCTCACAACACTTAGAGCATAGGAAACATCTGGCCTAGTACAAATCATTGCATACATGATGGACCCGACTGCCGAAGCATATGGAATCACACTCATCCTACTTCGATCATTAGTTGTCGAAGGACACTGAGTCTTGCGAAGTCTTATGCCATGGGACATCGGTAAGAACCCCTTCTTAGACGATTCCATGTTGAACTTCTTCAACACTTTGTACAAATATGTACATTGCCTCAATCCAAGTCCTTCATTGAACCGCCTGGATCTATCTCTATAGATCCTGATTCCAAGTATGTAAGTTGCCTCACCCAAGTCCTTCATTGAGAAACTCCTTTCCAATGACTCCTTGGTTTCTTGCAACATCTGGACATCATTTCCAATCAATAATATGTCATCCACATATAAGATCAGAAAGTTTACTTTGCTCCCACTAAACTTCTTGTACAAACAAGATTCATGATCACTCTTGATGAAGCCAAACAATTCGACTACCTCATCAAAGCAAATGTTCCAACTCTGAGATGCTTGGTTCAAACCGTAAATGGATTTCTGAAGTTTGCATACCTTGTCAGCATTAACCGGATCGACAAAACCCTCGGGCTGTATCATATACACGTCCTCGGTTAATTTTCCATTAAGGAAAGCTGTTTTGACATCCATCTGCCATATCTCATAGTCGAAATAGGCTGCTATAGCTAACATGATCCGAACTGATTTAAGCATCGCTACGGGTGAGAAAGTCTCATCGTAGTCAACTCCTTGAACCTGCCCGAACCCCTTCCCGACAAGCCACGCTTTATAGATAGAAACCTTTCCATCCATATCAGTTTTCTTCTTAAAGACCCATTTGCACTCGACGGGTCTTGCACCGTCTGGCAGATCAACCAAGTTCCAAACTTGATTTTCATCCATGGACTTTAACACGGATCTCATGGCTCCAAGCCATGACTCAGAATCAGAACCCACCATCGCTTCCGAATAAGTTGCCGGCTCATCACTGTCTAACAGTAATACATCATGAACACTTCACAATCTTGCTGATCTTCGCAGTGGAGGTGCAGCTGCCGGCTCAACTACCCCCGACTGGCTCAACCTCCAAGGCTTTCACCAAATCTCTACTGACCGGTTCCTTTCGAACTTCTTCGAGCCACACCGTACTCCTACTGACTTCCCGACTGAGCAACTCTTTCTCAAGGAAGACACCATTCCGAGCGACAAACACTTTGCCCTCATCTTGGTTGTAGAAGTAGTAACCCAAGGTTTCCCTTGGATACCGAATGAAAATGCACTTATCCGACTTGGATGTAAGCTTGTCCGACTGAAGTCGCTTGACAAATGCTTCACAACCCCAAATCTTGAGAAAAGACAAACTCGGCTTCTTGCCAGTCCACATCTCATGTGGTGTCTTCTCTACCGATTTCGATGGTACTTTGTTTAGTGTGAACGCCGCCGTTTCTAGACAATAACCCAAAAATGATAAAGGTAGATCTGTGCGACTCATCATTGATCGTACCATGTCCAACAAGGTCCGATTCCGCTATTTCGACACACCGTTCCTCTACGGTGTACCCGGCAGAGTGAGCTGAGGAACTATTCCACAACTCTTCAGATGGTCATCAAACTCATGGATCATGTACTCGCCTCCTCGGAGTGATCAAAGAAACTTTATTTTCTTGCCGAGTTGATTCTGTACTTCATTCTGGAATTCTTTGAAATTTTCAAAGGCTTCCGACTTATGTTTCATCAAGTAGACATATCCATATCTACTCAAATCATTAGTGGAGGTAATGAAGTACTCATAACCACCCCTGGCTGTCGCGCTCATTGGACCACATACATCACTATGTACTAGTCCCAACAAGTCAGATGCCCTTTCACAACTCCTTGCAAAAGGTGTCTTGGTCATCTTGCCCAGAAGGCAGGATTCGCATGTCTCGAACGACTCCAAGTCAAACAAAGTTAGGAGTCCATCATCATGGAGCTTCTTCATGCGTTTCCAACTTAGATGACCAAGTCGACAGTGCCAAAAGTCAGTCATATTTAGATCATTTGGTTTCAACCTTTTCACATTTACGTTATAGACCGACCCACCATCAAGATTCAAAATAAATAACCTGTTCTGAACGGGTGCAAAGCTGTGAAACATATAACTCAAATATAAAGAACAACCATTGTTCTTAATATTAGACTCACAGCCTTGTCTCATCAAACATGAGGAATAAATGATGTTTCGACTAAGCACTGGAACATAATAACAATTATTTAGTTCCATTAAGAATCCTGAAGGTAAATGAAGTTGCATCGTGCCGACTTGCAACACAACAACTCTTGCTTTGTTGCCGACCCGAATGTCAACTTCGCCTCTTGCTACGCCCCTAGTTCTTACCAGTCCCTACAACAAGTTGCAGATATGAATGACTGATCCGGTATCATATACCCAAGAACTACCGGGTGCATCATCAAGATAAAGGTCTATAACATTGCATACAAGTGTACCTGAGTTGGAAGTCACACCTCCACTCTTGGCTTTATCCGCCAAATACTTGCTGTAATTCCTCTTCCAGTGGCCATCCGTATTGCAATAGAAGCAAGCGGATCCGGCTGAAGGAGATGACTTAGTCCCTGAGGAAACGCTTGGGATCTCATCCTGAGCATTACCTCCTGACTTAGCCTTCTTCTTCTTAGTCCAAGAACTCTTCTTAAACTTAGCCTTATTCTGTACCACCAACACTTGGCTAGTACCTTTCTTGAGATCAACCTCTGCCTGCTTAAGCATCCCATGTAATTCAGTGAGCTTCTTATCCATACCATGCATGTGGTAGTTCGATATGAACTGACCATACACACTAGGAAGAGAGTTCAAAATTATATCCGTAGCGAACTCTTCGCTAATGGGGTAGCCAAGCCTTTCCAGAGACTGCACATAACCAACCATCCTTAAGCTTACAACTCACCAAAGCTTGAGAGACTTGATACCTCTCGGTCTTTGCCTGAGCCTGGAACATGCTTTTGAGGATTTCGATCATATCGTAGGCCTCAACATTCTCGAACTGCTGCTGCAAGTCTGGTTCCATGTGAGCAAGCATAAGACAGCTAATTTCTCTAGACTCATCACATGTTCTACGATAGGCATTGGTTGCTGTGACACTCGCATTCTCATCCGGCACATCTAGAAGCGGGTTGTCTAGAACATGGTACCTTTTTTCTTGTTTGAGAACAATTCTCAGATTACGATACCAGTTGGTGAAGTTTGTTCCATTAAGTTTATCTTTCTCTAGGATGGTCCTCAAAGAAAAACTGGATAACTGAGGGAGACTGCTACTAGGTGCCATTATCTACAACAGAAATATGCAAAAACACTTAAGACAAGTATTCATAAAAGAGTAGGCGTATTAAACATTTTAATACTTATGCTCCCACTAGAACCAACATCCCTCTGATGGTTACTTAGTGATTCAGGACCCTAAATAAGCAAGCCAACTAGTGAGCTTTAGCATCACCGCTAGCCGTCAAGTGATCTAGGTAGGCAACTCCTTGCCAATCGCATCTCATGCAACTCCTGTTGGTCGGGTGGCATCACAAGCCCCAGCTCCCAACCGCCCTCTCCCCGAGCCCCACAATCGTTGTGATAGACCTGTCTAGCTTACCAAGTGCTTCTGCTGTAAGAGTCCGACTCGAACCCATCTAGTCGAAGAGAATTGGTAGCACCTCAATTTTATGAGCCTACTACCAAGAATGTCCGACTTGTGATGGTGCAGCACCGGCGGGGAGACCGACTAGACCTTCTTTGAGGGATTAAAGTTCTACCAACTATCTCATAGAGGTAAAACTAGAGACATAACAATCACAAAAAATAATCCAATTATAATGTGAAATGGTATGGCTCTCTTCATGGTGATCTCCATCTCCATGAACCTGTTCGTCATGCCTTTGGCTGCAGTCCTTCAAGTCCTCCAAACATGCTACTCTAGCACTAAGAAATATACAAGAAGATGGCATCTCATGCTGACACACGGGTCGTTATACAATAACAGTGACAGCACTTTGGCTCCAGCCGGCTGACAAACCCGTGATACACAGATCACGTATGGATTACACACATCACATGCACATAAGCCATACCATTCACAACTTCCTGCAAAAACAAGTTATGCATATACGATATCTACCAGCGTTGTGAACCTCGCAACGACATCTAATGTGCTACGACAGGGAAAAGCCGGTGGTCCCGACGATTTTTCCGAAAGTATGTAATTTGTCATCACCAAAATTTGTAACTACAAATATTTTGTCAATGCAAGATCATCATCTGAATATAATTTTGAAAAGTTTAGTAAATGCAAGATCAAGACTCTCAATATTGTCTTGTCATAATTTATTTGGTCCTAAATAAAATCCAATAGTTGCAAGATGAGCAAATGGATAAAGAACAAGAGGAAAAAACCCTAAAAGCAGTTAGCTATAGAGAGCAGATCTACAAACCGGGAGAGGTGGTAGACGAGGACGTGTTTCCTCATGGCCAGTTGAACGGCGGCCACTTCACTCCCTTCATATGGGTGCTCCGGGGTGTACTCGAGGTCCAATCCCACAAACTTGTCCTCGTCTTTCTCAAGCCAACCCTCGTACATCCTCACGACTCGCACCACTATCTCCTCCTTGTTGGTGTAGACAACGTCTATCTTCTTATTGTCATGGGTAGTGAAGCTTGTCTCTAGAGTGCGACGACCTTCCATGGCGGCAAGGAGAAGACAGGAAGATGACAGATGACAGGAAGAAGAAGAGTGGTTTCTGTGAGGCAGGGGAATGGTGGAACCGTTAATGCGTTTTAAGGTAGTGGTTAACGAAGGGGACGGAAGTCCAAGGAGAGACGTGTGGCGGTGGCCGTTCCAGCTTTTGAGTATACAAAAAATAATTATAACACCGATACATGTGCCCTGTTTTGTCACGTCAATACACTAGGCAGGGGGTGTTGTCCTATCCACTGTGCCAGCACTGCAAGCCTACGTGACAGCCACCCCGCCTAAGCGACGGGAGCGACATAATGACGAGAACTGACGGGAGGGCCCAACTTGACGGCCATTAGCCTGATATTTTGTATTGAAACATAAAGCTGAATTCGTGCCAAAAAAGACCCTCTGAGTATTTGGCATGCCAACTTTGGGCAATGCAGCTGATCGTAAGCAACTTGGGTACCGCGTTGCCTGGACACCCCAACTTTTGGGCCACAAAATGATATTCTCCCTCGGGTGACACGAGGATATCAATGGAAAGCAAGTTGACTCGAGGATAACGAGTAACCGCTGTGCTTATTACATTAGTCCAATCCAAGGAGCTTAATCGCTAAGCAGCCTGATGTCGTGGTGGTATCACGGCAGATGCCATGGATAGGCTAAAGGTGGGGACTAATACACGCTAGGGGAATCCAGGGAGGGATAGTGAAGTGATTCTCCACACAAGAGTTTGTATTGATTTCCTTCCAAGGTTACAAGTGCTCCTAGAGCTGTATTGGCGAGAGGAGGAAGAAGGAGCTCTCTTACTCTCACCCACAGATTACACCTGAAACCCTAGCCCAAAACAGAATAGCACACAGATCAACCCCTCCTACAGAAGCCCTAGCCCCCCTTTTATAGGGGAGGCTCGGTTCCTGCCTAGGGCATACGTGGAGGCATATTCCTCCCAAAGTGGTAAGCCGACCGGGGTGCTTTTTCCCCCGCGTCACACATGCTTTAGCTACGTGAGCCTCTGCGGCACCCTCGTCAGCCGACACGGGCGTCGTCACCCCTGTCGGCCATGACCCGGTGGTCCCGCTCTTGCCTACTTCGCTCATGTAGTGCGTACTGGACCCTCCTTTTGACCAGCGAGATTCCTTCCTTCTCCTAGAAGCTTGCTGTGACCCGGATGATGGTTCATCCGGCCACACCCGTTCTTGCATACAAATAAAACATGCACTTCTGACTCACTGCTTAAGTCGGATGAGACCTAGTTAGGCGAATGCCCCCAGGTCCGGATTACCCCGTGGTTCGGCCTGCCTTGAGGTGACCTGGCCAGCATCTGCTTTGGCCTTGCCGAACCTCGGCTAACTCGGCCTTTATACCCCGGCGTGACCCTACCCGGGGGTATCCCCCCAACATTAGTCCCCGAAGCTGGTGCGGTCTTAGCTGCCTTGGCCGCAGAGGCCACATCAGGTTCAATTCTGTGCTCTGGTCGCTATTGCCGAGTTACCTCTTTACCTCGGATTATATGGATTTACGTTCCCTTCGCACATTCCAAGTTTTCACTTGCAGGACGGGTCACCATAGTTCCATCCGGGTCTCATTTCCTTCTCTCGTACGCTAACCCATGTGAAGGGTAATCATTATGTCATCTTATTTTAAGGGCCTACACAGTAACCGCCGTAGTAATTGTCAGTTATCACTGTGTGCGGGTCACGTCATGCCTGCCTCCTCGTTTCTCGCATCACAGTGTCACGTCACAGGATTCTCTCCGCCCTGTGGCCCTCCGTGTGGCTCCTCACTGATTGGTCCGGACGGGTGATACACGGCCACTGCGTGTGGCCGGTCCATAGGGCGCGATCCCACTCACCCCTGAAAGGAGTGGTTAAATAGCGGAGGGGTGCGTCCCTTAGGATTTTTCCCCCGCCGCACCCCTCTGCCCGCTGCTATTCCTCTTCGTCTTCCTCGCGACCGCGTCGCCGCCAGCACTACCAAAAAGCAGCTTCGCCGCCGCACTTCTCCGTTGCGCCTCTGCGTCGCCGTCACTGCGACGCAAATCTCTCGCTACGGGTCCTCGTCAATCCAGGCCACTGTCCCCCGCCGCCTCTAGCGCCAGCGAGGTCTTTGAGGAGCAGATGACGGAAGAAGAACTCGCCATTGCTGAACAAGAGATGGAGGAGGACGCCGCTGTGGCGGACCGTG
The DNA here is from genome assembly GCA_910589775.1 of Avena eriantha. NCBI lineage: Eukaryota > Viridiplantae > Streptophyta > Magnoliopsida > Poales > Poaceae > Avena > Avena eriantha. Next base: position 309,541,625 of record OU342743.1, read on the forward strand.
GTGCGTGGGCCGGCTCCTGGGTCTGCCAGGACGACCTGGACTGGCTCTACCGGACCAGACGCATCCCCGCCGGCGTCGCCGCTCGCCTCGCCTCCGCCGAGCTAGCTCCTTCACCCAATCATGGGGAGTTCGTTGTGTTCCTGTCTCACTTTCAAAGAGGCTTCGGACTGCCGGTGAGCGATTTCTTCCATGATTGGCTCAGTACCTACCATCTCCAGCCACACCATCTTCTAGCCAATGCCATTACTTCTCTCTCTGCCTTTGCTTCTACGATCGAAGCCTACGCCAGATTATGGCCCATGAAGGAGCTGTGGATCCGGTTTTTCGCCCTTCATCGCAACGTTATCCCCGACATCCACACTGATCCGAAGGACAAGCGGCTCACTCAGTTCGGAGCGGCCTCCATCTCACCCCGGAGGTTTTCTGTTTTCCCCCGGGTCACCAGGCTAGAATCCTGCAAAGGGTGGGCCCGGACGTTCTTTTATGACCGGAACACAGGCACCAAAGGTTTGATCTGGTTGCTCCCCTATACACCGGGTCCACTGAACCTGGATCTATGGGACGCTGTTCCCAGGAAACCTACGGCCCTGGCCAACCAAGTGAACAAAAGGTTCGCGGAGCTGAAGGAGCTCGGGTTGCGCAACGAGGATGCAATGATCACTTTCATGCGCAACCGAATCTCCCCTCTCCAGAAGCGCACCCACAAGGTGTGCCATATGAGCTTCGGCCGCGATCCCAACCGGACTTCATCCTTCGAACTAAGTAACACGGATATTTATCGCCGGGTTAAGGCTCTCTTCACCACTCACAAGGACTTCTCCTCTGAGTGGACTTGGGGGATTGAGCATTTCTGCCGTGACCGGCTTCCTCCCATGGTAAGTTTCATGCTGCAAACTTACCCCGGACTAATTACATGTCTGTTATTGTTGCATTTTTGACTCTTTTGTTCGTTCTTTCCCTCAGCTATTCCTTCAGCAGACGCTCGAGGACGGCACCGATCCAACCCTTAAGTGGGCACCGGACCGGGTGAATCCGGACGAGGAGGAGCCGGACCAAGAGATGTTTCTCCCCATGACCGACGCCACGAAACGACCCACGGGTAACTTCTCTTCTGCTAGAGATTGGCACGATGATGAAGATTACTCGGATATCGAGATAATTGAACCCTTTGAGGCTGTCCCCCTTTCTTTTGCTTTTCTGCCATCAGCTCACCCCGGTGGTCATATCCACGAGGATCCTCCCCTCGCTACGGACAAGCCAGTTCCGGTGGCGTCAAAGAAGAAGCGCGAGGCTTCCTCAAGCTCTTCCTCCAGACCTTCCTAGCCAGTTAAAAGGCGAAAGAAGGCCCCAACACGAAGGGCTCGGAAACCCAAAGCGGCCGAAACCTCGGATGCGTAAGTCCTTCTTTCTTCTGTAACTTGTTCTTTCTTACTTCATCGTAAATTTTCTTTTGACGTTATTTGATTTTGCAGGGCTCCAGTGGAGGTCCCTCAAAGTGGATCTAGCATTTCTTCACCTCTCCGACCTAGCCCTTCTCCCCGTCATGACGATGAATCACGTCCGCTGAGCCCTATTCCAGAGGGTTCTGCGGCCGCTCCAGGTTCAGCTCCACCTCGGCAAGAGGGGGGAACCTTGGAGTGGGGGAGACCGGTCTAGCCGGAGCAACGGCATCCACCGCCTCGACAACACCTCAACCAGTAGCCACTGAGGCTACTTCAGCCCCAGCACCAATTCCAGTACCTGCAAGCAGACCAGCACCAACTCCAACCTCGGCAACAGCACCAACTTCGGCAGCGAAAACATCAGCGCCGGCACCAAGCCCAGCAGCGAGAGTACCGGCGCCTAGTTCCTCTGCGTCTTCCGGGTCTTCTCAACCTCGGCAAGGAATTACCCCAGCAACTTCTAAGGGAAAAACCACTGCTACAGCTTCCTCTACCCAGCAAGCCAAAGGCAAGAAAGCTCCAGACACTGCCAAGCCCACTGCCGTCGAGTCTGGGCAGCGCACCCTTGTGTCAATGCTCCCAAGGAAAACATCAGCAGCAAAGGATGTGCCTGCCGAGCCAACCGAAGCCCAGCAGTTGGTTTTGCACACCAGCCCCGCCCTTGCCTTGGTGGAGAGGAAAGAAGCGCATGCAAAGGGCTTGGTGACACCCCATATGCCCATCGGAGAACGGTACCCCCCGAGCCTGATGGAATTTGTCATGAACTGGAATAAGGCAGAGGTAGTTCTGGATTCTGATCTCCCAGAAAAGTTCGGTCCTGCCGAGTTTTCTGCTCAGATGAATACGGCCGCAAAGGCCATTAACCTCGCTGGGCGAATGATGGAGGTACGTTGCTTCTCCTTGGCAAGTTGTAGATAATAACCATTAGTCCCCGAGCCTCCGGGGGAGTGACTTGTTACTCGGCCAGATGCTCTTTTAGAATATTAACGTAGCTCCGTGAGAACTTCGAATATGCACACACCTAGAGCCGGATTAAGTTCCACTTGGCCCGGATTTTAGTACACTTCGAATATGCACACACCTAGAGCCGGGTTAAGTTCCACTTGGCCTAGATTTTAGTACACTTGGAATATGCACACACCTAGAGCCGGGTTAAGTTCCACTTGGCCCGGATTTTAGTACACTTTGAATATGCACACACCTAGAGCCGGGTTAAGTTCCACTTGGCCCGGATTTTAGTACACTTCGAATATGCACACACCTAGAGCCGGGTTAAGTTCCACTTGGCCCGGATTTTAGTACACTTCGAATATGCACACACCTAGAGCCGGGTTAAGTTCCACTTGGCCCGGATTTTAGTACACTTCGAATATGCACCAAGCTGACTTAAGTTTCTGTATCTCTTTTAGGTGACCACCAACCGCCGGAGTGCTGAATTTCAACGCTTGCTGGATACCCACAAGAATCTACGCACAAAGCAGGCTGCACTTATTGCGGAATACGAAAAGAGGGGTAAACTTCTTCCTTAACGCTCGTTCGTTTTCCTTCCACTTCCTTTGCCGAACTAATCTGATTGTTTGGTTTCCGCAGCTGGGGTGGAAGCTGAAACAAGATAATGCGGAAGAACATGGAGCAGATCAAGGGTACGTCCTTTTTGTCTGTTTTTACTGTGCTTTCCATCGGATTTTCCTCTTTGGCTCGGCAAACATTCATACCTCGGCACTGCCGGGCCAACACACTATTTCAGCATCGCTTGAAGATAGTGTGCCCGTGCCTGACGTGATGCTACATTTTCCCGAACAAGCAGGGAAGCACCAAGGAACTTGAGTCGGCAAATGCTGAGCTTGAGCAGCTTCGGAAGAGGCGTGATGCATGTACCAAGGAACTGACCCGGATTCACAGCCACATCTCACGTAATTTCTTTTCCCTTATCCGCCTTATTTTCCCGGGTTACTTCATACTTCGTGTTTTCTCAACTTCGTTCTTTGCCTTGCTCCCCAGGCCACTTTCCCGAGGGTACTGCCATTGCCAGTGCTGCTGTTGCCAATTTCCGCCGAGAAAGGGGTACTCCGGTCGCTCCTGAGGGTGAGAGCATTCCCGTTGACATGGAGGACCTGTTGGTCAGCCTGTTGTCTCGCGTGGAAATCATTAAGAACTACGGCAAAGACCTCCTTGATGTTGCAGTGCAAGTCTTCAACACTTTATGGCCCACTGACGATGCTCCGGAGAGAGTCACACAGCTCGCTGAAAAGCTTTCGGAAATCGAGACCCAGCTCGTCCTCTGGCGAGAGTCCGCTGGACGTGCCGCACCTGATACCATCCTTCACCACATTCTGACGTGGCATGAGAAGATAGACCTCAGCCTCCTCACACGCCTGCGCACCGGATCCAAATGGACGGACGACTCGGAGTGGGTGGCTCGGCGCCAGGCTTGCGCCCACAGCCTCATCGAATATGCCCCCATTCACGAATGGACTGAGGGTCCGAGCTTCCTCGAAGTCGCTGGCAAAGAAGAAGTTGAGAACATTGAAGATGATTCAGGTGAGGACAAAGAGGACACTGCCTCGGATATCGAAGAGGGCGACGATGATGCCGAACTTCCTCCCGCTGCTCCTTAAGTAAAACACTTGAAAATTTATGAGATCCCCGGTATGCCGGGTGGAATTGTATTCCAAACACATGTGATATTTTGCTACTAAGTGCTTATGCCGGATTAACTTAGGCGTAGCCCCCGAGTTTCTTTTTCTTGTTCGTTCAATCTTTTGGCTCGGATCGTGTCTACCTTGATTCGGTTTTACAACTTACGAATCTGAGCTTCAAAATTGTTTTAACAATACTGGGAAACTTTTAGACTTAGCTCAAAAATATAACTATATAAAAATTTGAAAATAAACATAGGGTTAGTCCGAAAAACAAACGTTGGCTCGAATAAATTCTTTTCCTTAGTCGTTTTTCATGTGCTACGCAATTCCAAACTTGTTCTCTTGCTTGCCATGAAGCCAATTCTTGTTGGACAGCAGCAAGTCGAAGAGTTGGGTTTTTGTTGCTCACACACTACTAATCCGAGTTAAGTAGAACAACTTACTCCAGCTGACGTACAAATAACAAAGGACAACAAATATTATTAAGGCAGTCCCCGAGTTACTGCTCGAGGTGCCAACATTTCATTGATAAGCTCATTGCCGACATACATACCGACATATGAGAAGACTCGGATACATTTACTTCTTAGCTAAGTGTAGAAGGGACGAAGTAGTGCTACATTCCATGGTCGCTTAGATTCCTCTCCGTACCTGTCCACCTTGTTCTTTTCCTATGGCTTTGCATCTATAAGATAGTAAGAATCATTGTGCAATGCTTTGCTCACGATGAATGGCCCTTCCCATGGGGGGGATAATTTATGCATGCCGGTAGTACGTTGTACCAACCGGAGCACCAGATCGCCTTCCCGAAAGACTCGGGGGCACACTTTCCGCTTATGATAGCGTCGGAGACTTTGCTGATATATGGCGGATCTGGACAATGCCAGTTCTCTCGCTTCTTCCAGCAGATCAACATCATTTTGCCGGGCTTCTTGCACTTCGGCTTTTGTGTATTGGGTGACCCTAGGCGAATCATGCTCTATGTCGGCTGGTAATACAGCTTCTGCCCCATATATCAGAAAGAATGGCGTATAGCCTGTTGATCGATTCGGAGTTGTTCTTAAGCTCCACAGTACCGCTGGTAGTTCTTCTATCCAGCACCCCGCAGATCTTTGCAGCGGCTCAATGAGCCGGGGTTTTATCCCGGATAATACTAATCCGTTGGATCTTTCCACTTGTCCGTTCGATGCGGGGTGGGCTACCGAGGCTACGTCCAGCCGGATCCTCTTATCCCGTAAGAAACGAGCAAACGCTCCTTCCGCAAAATTTGTGCCATTATCAGTTATGATACTGTGTGGATAACCGTACCTCAAGATGATATCTTTGAGAAACGTTACGGCCGTAGCTCCATCACATTTTCTTATAGGCTTTACCTCAATCCACTTCGTAAACTTGTCCACCATTACCAGAATATGAGTCATATTTCCCCTTGTTGGTTTGAACGGGCCAACCATATCTAAGCACCATACGGCAAATGGCCGAGTGATTGGAATGGTCTTGAGTTCCGACAATGGCATATGTGTCTTGGTAGCGTACCTCTGACAACCATTACATTTTCTCACCAGATCTTCCGCTTGCTCTAAGGCATTTGGCCAGTAGAATCCGTGCTCGAAAGGTTTTGCTACGAAGGCTCGGGATGAGGCATGATGCCCGCATTCCCCCTGATGTATATCTCGGATGATTTCAAGCCCTTCTTCCGGGTCAACACACCGCTGGAGGACATTGGTCACACTTCTTTTGTATAATTCGGAATTGATGATCGTGTAGGCCTTTGCCCTCCTCTGTGTTTGCCTAGACAGCACCTCCTCAGTGGGTAACGTTCCATCCTTCAGGAATTGAAATATAGGCAGTGCCCAAGCCAGTATTGGTCGCACGGGGAACACAACCTCGTCTATCTCCATCTGGTCCACCGGCATAACTTCAACCGGATCACGCTGAGCAGTCCCCGGGTCTGCCGAGGCAGTCCCCGGGTTTCGCGCACCACTTCCTGTGTCAATGTCCATGGGCACAGCTCCGGATTCGGTGTCCTCCGGGACATAGATTGACTCGGATTCTGGGGATGGCCTGATGGATGGTTTCCTGAGGTGCTCTAATGCTACACCTGGTGGAATTGCTTATCTAGTTGACCCGAGCTTCGACAGCATGTCGACAGCCTCATTTTCCACCGGGGTACATGATGAAATTCGCATCCCTCAAAATAACCAGATACCTTCTGCACATGAAATCTGTATAGTGCCATGTTTGGATCAAGGGCGTCCCATACTTCGGACACTTGCTGCACCACCAAATCCGAGTCACCAAAGCATATGATCCGGCGTATGCTAATTTCTTTTGCTACCTTGAGCCCATGCACAAGAGCTTCATACTCAGCGACATTGTTCGATGCCCTGAAATGGATCTGCAGCACATATTTCAATTGGTCCTTTTTTGGCGACATGAGTACCACACCGGCCCCTAGCCCGGTTTTGGTTTTTGATCTGTCAAAGTGCATTCGCCAATAGTTCGGATCAGGAAGCGGTGGTTCGTACAGCACCTCGGCCCAGTCCACGAAAAAGTCCGCCACAGCTTGAGATTTGATGGCTTCTCGTCTGTCATATTACGGAGCATAAGGAGCTAGCTCAATTGCCCATTTTGCAATTCTGCCGCTCGCATCCTTGTTACTCATTATCTCGGATATGGGGGCCTCACATATGACCCGGATGGGATGCTCCTCAAAGTAGTGCTTCAGTTTCTTGGCGGCCATGTACACGCCATATGCCACTTTCTGATAATGTGGGTAGTTCTGCTTTGAGGCTGACAACACTTCACTCAAGTAATACACCGGCCTTTGCCCCGACTTACCTTCCTCATCGCGCTCCACCACTATCATTGCACTTACAACTCGGTTGGTTGCGGCTATATAGAGAAACATTGGCTCCTTTGATAGTGGTGAGGCTAGCACTGGTGCCGTGGCTAACATCTTCTTCAGGTGGGTAAAGGCTTCATTGGCCTGCGGTATCCAAATGAACTTATCCGACTTTTTCATGAGTTGGTACAGGGGCAATGCCTTCTCTCCCAACCGGCATACAAACCAACTTAACGAGGCCAGGCAACCTATGAACTTCTGGACATCGTTAAGACACTTCGGCAGTTCCATTCGTTCGATGGCCCGGATTTTGGTTGGATTAACCTCGATACCTCAGCTGGAAACAAGAAAACCGAGCAATTTTCTAGCCGGGACACCAAAGGTGCATTTTTTCGGGTTAAGTTTCATCCGGAACCTTCTTAGGTTTGCAAACGTTTGCCTGATATCGTCAAGGAGCGTTTTGCTTTCCTTGGTCTTGATAACCACATCATCCACGTACACTTGTACATTTTGACCTATTTGGTCATGCAAACATTTTTGCATACATCTCTGGTACGTTGCCCCTGCATTACGTAAACCAAACGGCATGGTGTGATAGCAATAAGCCCCATACGGGGTAATAAACGCAGTCTTTATTTGATCATCTGGATTCAGTGGTATCTGGTGGAAACCAGAATAAGCATCAATGAATGACAACAGTTCACATCCAGCAGTTGAGTCTATGACCTGATCTATTCTTGGCAGCGGAAATGGATCTTTCGGACACACCTTGTTCTGGTTCGTGTAATCAATACACATGCGCCAGACCACTGCCACGTTCGGGTCATCCTTCTTCTTCTCCACCAGCACCGGATTAGACAGCCAATCCGGGTAAAGAACCTCCATGATAAATCCTGCAGCTAGCAACCGAGCTATCTCATCTCCATGACTTTCCTCCTATCTTCGGCGAAGCGGCGGAGTGGTTGCTTCACCGGCTTAGCTCCGGGTCTTACATTCAAAGAGTGCTCGGCCAACTCCCTCGGATCACCTTGCAAGTCCTGTGTGGACCAAGCAAAAATATCCCGATTCTCACGGAGGAAGCTGACGATCTCGCTTTCCTATTTATCACTTAGCCCGACACCAATTGTTATGGTGCGCTCCGGAAACATGTCATCGACAGGAACCTTCTTGGTATCTTTCGTGGCCTGGAAGGAAACAGATCCATGCGGGTTACTCATTGCCGGCATATACTGCTGCACAGACTGGGCCAAAGCTGCCACCTCTTGAATTTTTCTTTTTTCCTGCGCAATCACAAGCGACTCGGCTAAGTTTGACCCGGCCGACGCACACTCCATGGAACGTCGGAAGTCTCCAGCAATGGTAATCACTCCGTTCAGTCCGGGCAATTTCATCTTTAAGTAGCTAACGTGACAGCTTCCCATGAACTTGCTCAGGGCTGGCCTTCCGAGTAATGCATGGTAAGCACTTTCCAAGTTCACCACCTTGAACTCCAGATTTTCAGTTTGGAAATTATCCCTCGTGCCGAACAAGACGTCAACCCGGACCTTGCCTATGGGCTCACAAGAAATGTCGGGCACAATGCCATGGAAAGTTGTCCTCGTGGCCTGGAGCATGTTCTCCGAGATACCCAACTTGCGCATTGTGTCCGCATACATGATATTTATGCTACTGCCATTGTCGATCAGTACCTTTGAGAACCTTACGTTAATGCTAGGTCCAATGAATGTAGGATCCAGCACCAACGCATATGAACCAGGGCTTGGCATGAGCTTGGGATGATCCCTAATGCTCCAGGTGATTTCCTGATCGGACCAAGGCATGTACCTCGTCACTGCAGGCATTACTGCATTCACCTCCATATGCCTACGCTGCAAGCTTTTTCTATCAGTTTCTTCTGTGGTGAATACGCAGTAGCTCTGGTGATGCTCCCTGTACTCGTTTCTCCCCTCATTTCCAGGGTGCCTCTGATCCGGCTGATGCTGATTTTCTATCTGATGCATTGCATCCCTCCTTTCATTGTTATCATACCTCGGCGGAGGGGGAGGCAACATTAGCTGTTGCGTGTTCGCTCCGGAGAGCAGTTGCTGTCGGGGTAACTCCTGCCGAGGCTGATCATTTCGGGGTGCCTGAGCATTCCCCGAACCACCTTGCTCAATCTTGCGCATCCACTCACATTGCCTCGTCGTATGACCCGCTAGGTTGTTCGGATTTGGCGTGTGAAACTTACACGGCTGGTCCAACATCGACTCATAAGTATATCTCGGACGGTCTTTCCTTTGTTGCCACTGCTTCTTTTGTTCCGGTGTCCAAGTTTTCTTCCCATCGTTCCTCGGAGTCCATTGACCTCCAGTTTGCTGGCGCTGGCTACCCCCTGCTCCGGGTTAATCTTGATTCACAGCTGCAACTTGGTGCAAACCGTACCGGTGGTCTGGTCTATCATCTCTCCTTTTTCCTCTGTAGTCATTTCTCTGGGCTGATCTGGACCCATCCCTCTGATAGTACTCATCGCTTGACTCGTTTGACTCGAGCCTTGGTTGGGTCAGATCACCTAACGCATACGAATTTGCAATCCGGATCATTTCTGCCAACGTAGCTGGCATTTTCCTTTGCAACTTCATCCACAGCTCGCTTCCATACCTGCACCCCTGTACAAACCATGCTATGGCCTGTGATTCTATCACGCCCTCACATGAGTTTCTCACGGTACACCACCGGGTCAAGAACTCCTGGTCTGTCTCGTTGGGTCTTTGTTTGCACATAGCTAGGGTCTATGGCCTATTTGGCCTCTGGTATGTACTTGAGATATTGCTGATGAACATTTCCTCAAAGTCTATCTAGCAGTTGATGCTCCCTGGTGGCAAATTGTTCAGCCATACTCTTGCCGGGCCTTCCAACATCTAGGGTACGTATCGTACTGCCCATCTCAAGTTGCCAGTGGCAATTTTCATGGCCGTAGCATAGTTTATCAGCCAATCCTCCATCTTGGTACTACCGTCATACGTCTGTGTGCCCCTGGGAAGTTGAAAGTTCGGTACTGGTGGCTCTTTCATGATCCGGGGTCCAAAACACGCTGGACCTGGTGGACCTTGACATTCGATCTGTTCCGACCTATACAGTCGATCCAGTTTCAACCTCGCATCATCCGGCATCAAATCCCTGCTTCCCAATCTCGACCCTATCACATGATAGTCCGTTCTTGGGTATCCCGCGTTTGCCATCTCCGAATCACTATCGTTGTACCGGTTTTGCTCTTGTGGCGCACCTTTCTGTTGCATACCTCGGTCGGCATCGTGCTCTTGCCTTGGTATGTTCCGCTGCTGCGGTTGTCCTGCTCCAGCCGAATTTCTCTTTTTGGCATTGCCGTTGACAGCGTTCCCTTGACCGGCATTGCCTTGGTCACGGTTACCTCGGCCAGCTTCGTCTCGGCTCACACAACGTCGATCATCCTTTTTCTGCGCTTCTTTTTCTTTCCCCGCCCGTGTTGGGTCATACGGGACGATCTGTTTGTTCCGTCTGGCTGAGGTTACCACCTCTTCTCTCCTTTGACCACCATGAGGGGACGATGCGGCTCCAGCGGATTTCTCCGGGTTACCCACCGCCGAATGGAGAATCTTGGAGGCTCCTGCCCTCTCCGGGTTTGCCCTGAGCAGTTCCTCGTTTTGCCTATTTGCAATCCGAACCAGCTCGTTAACCTGATCTTGCTGCCTTTGCCGGGCTTCACCCGTCAGTCCCTCTAACTTGGATGCAGCTGCATCCGCTGCTCTGAGATTCTTGGCCGGGGTACTATACCTCGGCAGCCCCACGGACAAACAGTTTTCTGATTCCTCGATTCCAGCATCACCCTCTCTGTTCATCTCGCTCATGAGATTTCTCCCTTTCACTTTTACATTATCAACTTTGTTCGCCTTTGCGTACTCACGCAGCGTCATGTTCAACGACTGCTGGGCCGCGGCTATTTTCTTTGCGCCCTCTAGTATTTTCTGCCTAGTTTCTTCTAGCTCGGCCTGTGCACGAGCCGGATCTACCGAGGCTACTACAGGGTTTGCCAAGCTGTCCATTGCCTCTCTCAACACATTTTCTGGCCTCTCTAGCGGAGGACCTCTACCTTTCCTCGGTGCTTTGGGCGTTACCTCCGGATCTGGCACCGGATCCTTGCTCGCACCCGCACCAGACGCAGTCATCATCACCTCTGCATGGTCCGAGGAATGAGCGATACGCTCCCCGCGAGCCACAGTGAGGGGTGGTTCGCCTGCCTCGACGACGTGGCGCGGATGAACTCAAGACACGTCCACCGCAACGTAGACCTTGTGCGTGCCGAGCTTGACGAAGATGCCGTTGCGCGGAAGAGGGCACATGCCGAAGCAGCCTGCGTTGTCGCTGACGAAGTCCTGCGCTCCAAAGCGCTGAACGAGCCCGAAGACGATGCGTTCGCCGGTGGCGATGAGGTTTCCCGTCCGGATCTTGACCCCTGCTAGCACCGCTAGGCCCACGGTGGGCGCCAACTGTCGTGGTGGTATCACGGCAGATGCCATGGATAGGCTAGGGGAATCTAGGGAGGGATAGTGAAGTGATTCTCCACACAAGAGTTTGTATTGATTTCCTTCCAAGGTTACAAGTGCTCCTAGAGCTGTATTGGCAAGAGGAGGAAGAAGGAGCTCTCTTACTCTCACCCACAGATTACACCTGAAACCCTAGCCCAAAACAGAATAGCACACAGATCAACCCCTCCTACAGAAGCCCTAGCCCCCCTTTTATAGGGGAGGCTCGGTTTCTGCCTAGGGCATACGTGGAGGCATATTCCTAAGAATATGCCTCCTCCCAAAGTTGTAAGCCGACCGGGGTGCTTTTTCCCCTGCGTCACACATGCTTTAGCTACGTGAGCCTCTGCGGCGCCCTCGTCAGCTGACACGGGCGTCGTCACCCCTGTCGGCCATGACCCGGTGGTCCCGCTCTTGCCTGCTTCGCTCATGCAGTGCGTACTGGACCCTCCTTTTGACGAGCGAGATTCCTTCCTTCTCCTAGAAGCTTGCTATGACCCGGATGATGGTTCATCCGGCCACACCCGTTCCTACATACAAATAAAACATGCACTTTCGACTCACTGCTTAAGTCGGATGAGACCTAGTTAGGCGAATGCCCCTAGGTCTGGATTACCCTGTGGTTCGGCCTGCCTTGAGGTGACCCGGCCAGCATCTGCTTTGGCCTTGCCGAACCTCGGCTAACTCAGCCTTTATACCCCGGCGTGACCCCACCCGGGGTATCCCCCCAACACCTGAAGGGTCTTAATGATCTAGTCTCTGACCATGGTTTTGGTAGCAGGCTAGTAGGATTATTGAAGTTGCGACGAAATCTACCAAGAGGAGTTCCAGTTAATTATGGGTTGCTCACCTACACATATATCTATAAGAATATAATTGTTACATTTACCACTCGTCCACCTGGCACAGTCACTATCACCATGAACTAAATCTCCACGCGCATTCTTTCGCCATTTGTAGGAAACAATGAACAGCAAAGCCGTTCTTTACTTTTATGCTTTATACTTCTGAAGTTTACATTTTAGTTCTATTTAAATCTATTGCATTTAATCAAAATTCCATTCTTATTTCAACACTTGCACTCAATTCACTCGAAGACCTGTTACAACTTCGAGTGTGACTGAGACTTCACCAATAAACACTTACCTTTGGGCTCCCTGTGTGATCGATATCTGAACTTCGAAACTAGATACAAACGATCTATGCACTTGCAGTCATCAAGCTATTTTCTGGTGATGTTGCTGGCGAGCTAAGCTCTAAGTGTTTGTCTTTTGACATTTCAGGTGTTGCTAGTACAAAATGTTCTCCTCAGGAGATAAACGGTTTACCCGCTCTGGTAGGACCTACCTGCCGGATTATATTGAGCGCGTGCCTGCTCAGAGGCGCGAAGAAATTATTGAAAAACTTTTAACATCAACTAAAGTTGAAGTTGAAAACCTGAGTGAAATTATGGAAATCATGTCTATTTATAGGTCAACCCCTATAAAACTTCAGAAAACTCTCAGGGAATACAGTGCTCCAAGTTTTGAATTTCTTAAACAACAAATAGAGTTCCCTAATCCTGGAGTTTGAGAATATCGATTTGATGGTGGAATTATTAAAATTTTGCAGGAGAAAGCTTTTAGTGGAAGGGAAGATGAAGACCCAGGAAGACATATTAGAGAGTTTGACGATGTGATAACATCGCTTGGACCAAAAGGTTTGCCAAGAGACTTCTCTTGTCTTAAATTATTTCGGTGGTCTCTTAAAGGTAAAGCTCTAGACTGGTTATATTCTCTCCCTCGCCATTACATTAAATGTTGGGAGAACTTCATTACTAAATTCATAAACAGGTTTCTTCCTTTTTAAAAGGTAACTGAACTAAGAAATAACATAGGCAACTATAGTCAGAAAGTGGGAGAAAACTACCCACAAGCCCGGGGAATATTCTTTGGAATGATCAATAGTATTCCTAATCATGGCTATTCTGAACTAACAATTTGCCATTTATTTTACCACGGTCTCAATACTCAGTGTAGAGAGTTACTTGATTTCTTAGCAGGGGGATCAATAAATACTTTAACTATTAAAGAATGTTTGGAATTAATGTCTACTAGGGCTAATAATGATTCTTTATATAATCCTAATTTTGGCACTAAGCCAGAAAAAGGGATACTTTGCATAACTCCTGATCTTATGCCCGCGGTACGCAAAACTATGAAACAAAAAGGTATACCCTTTGATCTTGTTAAGGAAAACAAATTAGATATGTTACAAGTTTTAACTAAAGAAGATGAAACTATAAAAGTTTTTCAAGAATTAAAACATCGACAAGTAAAATCTCATAATAATTTGCATAAGTATTTCCAAAAACACAAAAAGATTTTGGCTGAACTCACTGAAAATTATGATAAGGTTGGCTAAGAAATAAAACTGTTTCACAAGTACCTTAGTATGATTGAAACCTAGTGTGAACATATAGCATATGATTATCAAATGTTTCTTCATGAAGACAAAGATATTCCCATTTCTGCTAGTGTTGTCACACGAAGGGGTGCAGTTGTTACAGGACCCTTAGGACCACCGGAATACAAAGCTGAAGAAGAGCGTAAGGAAAAGGCTTTGCTCAAAGTAAGTCAAGAAGATGATACGTTGGTGGATCCTCAAGATGAAACTGAAACGCAAGAACAAGCCAAGAAGGACCTCAATGACGCTCAGGATGATCATTATGACTCTGATGCCGAGACAGTTGATCCAAGAGAAGATAAACAAACAAGTAAGGAAGATGAAGTTGTTGTAGTAGAAAAGAAGAAAAACAATAAGCAACAACAAGAGAAAGCAACGAAAGAGCCTGACCCCCCCCCCCCAAAGGTAAAAGACAAGAGTAAGTCAGGTGAGAAAAAACTTCCTTATCCAGATCGAAAAAGAAAGCACCGGATGAGGTAATTTATAATTCTTTTACAAAGGCACTTAGTGACCTTCGTCTAGAAATTCCATTTGATGCAATTAAAGTTCCTACTTATGGTAAATTCCTTCGTGATATTCTTAGTAGAAAGAAAGAAATAACTGAAACTGTTGCCATGGTAACTAGCTATCCTGCTAACGTGAAGCTGTTCTCTAAGTCTGGAGATCCCGGAATACCAACTATTTCATGCTCAATAGGTAAAACTGATATTCACAATGCCTTGTGTGATCTAGGAGCATGAGATAGCGTAATGCCATACTCCCTCTATAAAAGGTTAGGATTAGGGGTGTATTCTCCTACTACTATCACATTACAGATGGCTGACAAGTCCACTAAAAAACTTGTTGGTATGATTGAGGATGTCTTACTTAGGATAGATGATCATGTTATTCCCACTGATTTTATCATTATAGAAATGTCGGAAGATGAAAGATTATATATAATACTTGGAAGACCCTTCCTCAGTACTGCAGGTGCGTCACTAGATTGTGAAGAAGGGAAGATAATCTTCAATGTTTATGATGCTGATACGACCATTTTGCATCACTATTCTATATCATAATTTACTGTTATTCATTGATATATTTCATATTACGAGATGATACTTATATAATTTCATCTGTTTTTGCATGGTTTTTGACTTTTGGAGCATGGACCGCTACAGTCAGGATTCTGATGGAAAAGGGGCTGTTTGGAGGCGAAATTCGCGAAGATCAGAAAATATGGGAAAATACATGGAAAATCCTATTTTTCCAGACGACGAAGATAGATAGAAGGGGGGGTGGAGACGGGCCACAGGGGCCCACACCACCCCCTGGCGTGGGCCACCCTAGGCCACGCCACCAGGTGGTGTGGGCCACCCTAGGCCACGCCACCAGGTGGTGTGGCCGCCCTGGTCCACCCCTGGCTCTCCCCTCTAGCGTATATTATCCTCCCGAAACCCTAAGACTCGGGGAGCGACCACAGAAAGATTCCGCCGCCTCTGCAGGGCGGAAAACACCGAGAGAGAAAGATCTCTCCGGCAAATAGAATTCTGCCGGGGGAATTCCTTCCCGGAGAGGGGAGATCATCGCCATCAACACCACCATCAAGCTGGACTTCATCGGGATCATCATCATCATCACCACCACCATCTCCGCCAGCACCATCATCATCACCTCCATACCGCTGTAACAATTGAGTTGAATCTTGCATAGTTCTCAGGGGAAACTTTCCAGGTGTTGATTACCCTTCGTAGTTGATGCTATTGAGTGAACCGTTGAATTATTGTTTATGTTCAGATTGTTACATATCATTATTTCATCTCTGATCATGATGCATATGATGTCTTGTGAGTAGTTCGTTTTGTTCTTGAGGACATGGGAGAAGTCATGTTGTTAGTAGTGGAATTGTGTTGAGAAAGATTCAATAGTTTGATATTTAAGTTGTGGTGTACTTCTTCTAGTGGTGTCATGTGAACGTCGACTACATGACACTTCACCTATATGGGCCTAGGGGAATGCATTTTGTATTTGGCTACTAATCATAGGGGTTGCCGGAGTGATAGAAACCTGAACCCCCGTTAGGAAACCATTGCACTAGGGACGCTAGGGTCTTAGAGTTTAAAGTTGTGGTTAGGTTTCTACCTTAATTACTTTCTTGTACTTGGGGATGCTTGCAAGGGGTATAATTACAAGTATGTATTAGTGCTAGGAAGGTTGGTACATTAGCACAGGTTCACCCACACAACACTTAGCAAACTAAAGAAGATTAATCAACTATACGAAGCGAAAGCACTTGATGATATTCCCATGTGTCCTCGAGAATGTTTGGTCATCTTAAGTAATACAACCGGCTTGTGCTTTGCTAAAGAAAGGATTGGGCCACTTGCTGCATTTATTCTTATTGTCTTTTATTTACTCATACTTTATTTACCTACATTATCAAAAACCCCTAAAAATTAGTTTGCTAAGTATTTACAGTGAATTCCTACTCCAAGCCACTAGCCAGCACCTGCTGCTCCTCGTTGGGTTCAACACTCTTACTTATCGAAAATACTGCGATACACCCCCTATACTTGTGGGTTATCAAGACTATTTTCTGGCGCCGTTGCCGGGGAGTGAAGCGCTATTGGAGAGTGGAACTAGTAAAGGAAACTTCTACTGTGAGTATTGTTTACTTATGTTGCTTGCTTTATTTTCATTATGGATAATTCGCTGAGTTTCTTATTTCGTAATGCTACTACCACTGCTAAGGTAGTAGATGAACCACCACCTACTGAGAATGATACTTTTAAAATACCTACCAGAATTATTGATCGTGTTATGGATAACTATTATGTTGGAGATGGAACTGTCCATCCTGGTGATCATTTGCTCTTTATACACGAACTATGCGGGTTATTCAAGTGTGCAGGTATTACAACAGATCAAGTCAAGAAGAAGTTATTCTCATTATCACTGAAAGGAAGAGCCGAAGAATGGTATAAGCTGCTGAAGAATGGTCAAGCTCTTGAATGGGAGGAAATAGTACCTCTCTTTTATTCAAATTTTTATCCTCCTAGTGAGATTCATAAAGATCGGAATCAAATATACAAATTTTGGCCTCTTTATGGAGAGAGGACATCTCAAGCTTGGGAGAGATTGAAGTTATTAATGCTCAAATGTCCCATTCATGAGCTCCCTCACAATATTATTATCAATAACTTTTATGCAAGGCTTTCTCTTCATGATAAGGATTTATTCGATGCCTCTTGTGCTAGATCATTCACACACGTGAAACAAGAAGCTAAATGGGATCTTCTAGACCGTATGCAAGACAATGCTGAAGCATGGGAGAATGACAAAGGAAGAAAGTCAGGTATAAATTATGATTATGAATGCATTGAATCTTTTATGGGAACTGATGACTTTCAAAATATTAGAAATGCTTATGGTTTAGACTCTCAAGCTATTGCAACTTATTTTAAGGCTTTTGCTTCCTATATTAAAGTTCCTAAAAAGAAGTGGAATAAGTATCATGAACCATATAAAGATGTTGCTAAGTATGTTCCTACAAGAAATACTGAAGTTTATACTGCTAATCATGCTTTACCTGAAACTTACATTTAGAAAATGCCTTTCCCAGTTAAGATAAAGGAACATTCTACGATAGCTAGTATGGTTAATGAAAGTAGAAATAAAGGTGTTGAACCTGATAAAAAAAATGGATGATGAACCTATAATAGAAAATGTGAAAGATTTTGTCAGTAAATATGAAGAAGATGGACACACTATCCTTTGTAAGGATATCCCTAATATTGTTTCACAAAGTATTGTTATGAGAGCTATGTCCCTTTGTTTTCTGTGAGGATAAGTGATCATTGCTACCATGGTTCTTGTGATAGTTATATCATTAAATTTATGCATGATACTGAAAGTTATTATGAGAGAGGAAAGCATGTTCTTATGCATCTCAATAATATTAAGTTTCCTTGTTTTATGCTGAAAGTTTTTATGCTGCACTTCTTTTGCCTTCCTATGCTTGCAGTTTCTGGTTTCAACAACTTGTTTGCTTAAAAAATTTCCCTTGCATAGGAAGTGGGTTAGACTTAAACATGTGTATTTTTGCTTCTTAATGCTCTCTTTCATTTCAATTCATATTCTTATGTGAGCATCATCGAAATTATCATACCCATCTTAATGGCTATAAAGAAAGAGCTTTTTGGGAGACAACCCAATTTATTTTTGCTTTCAGGTTATTTTTGTTTCTTTGAGTCTTGGAAGTTATTACTTCGGTAATGACCTCTCCTTATCCTTTTGTTTTGTTTTTGTGTCAAGATCAACATCTAATGAGAGAGAAGTAAGATTTGGGGAAGTTGCTGTCCTGAAACAGATTTTTGTGCTTCACCGTAAAAATTCGTGAGAGATCTCTGTATGTCGGATTGAGCTATAAATTTTTTTTGCTTCTGCCCCAGGTTGTTATTTCACTTTCGTTAGTTTTGTACTTTTTGATTTGAGCAACAGAAGATTTTCGAAAAATTGATCTTGACCTGCTGGTCTGTTTCGATAGATTTTGCCACGCTTGCATTTGCTTCTTAAGTCATTTTCCCTTTTGAATTCTTTTTGGGTTTTCGGAAGGAGTTGCTATAGTAGCTTATGTTTTGATGGATTTCAGTTGAAATTGGACTTAAAAGGTTTATTACCTCGCTTACACTAATGTTGCTAATGAAAACTGTGTGAAGTTTTGTGTCAAAGAAATATTTAGGTTAGTGGAGAAAATGGTGTAATAAGATAGGGAAAGGTTTCATGACTCGAGCAATATGTGTATGAAGATGAAGATATTGATGTCATTCAAGTGGCGACTCTGGAAGAATCTACTAATTGCCAAATTCAGAGACCTGCAGAGTCTGTTTTCGAATAGATAACAGATCTGGTAAGAAAAGTTCCACGAAAATTCTGTCCAGTTATACTTTTGGAGTTTTTATCCAACCAGGAAAGCTATGAAGCGAAAGAAGGACGGAAACGGAGCCAGGATGGCTCACACCACCCCCTGGCACGGCCCCCTGGCCGTGCCAGCAGGTGGTGTGGCCACCTCGGCCTTCGTCTCTGACCCGTTTTCTCCCTGTACCTTCCTTTTATTGTAAAACGTAATATATAATCCCCCGGATCCCCTGAGGTTCGTATATCATGTTCTTGTCGTGTTTTCGTTTCAATTTCTGACAGGTAGAGTCCCAGTTTTTGAGCCACAATGTTCTCCCCTAGATCATCCAAGGAAGATTCATCAGCGGATATCATCAAACCAAACATGCGTGAGTTGAAGATTCATCCCAAGGAGTTGTTGCTTGAAGAACGGGAGGTACAGATAAAAGAGGTTCAAGGTCCTAAAGGTGAAGGAAGTCTGGAGGACAAGATGGAAGCGCTGGATCAAGAAGTCTTTAGGTACAAGAAGATGGCGGAATGCGTAGTGGATATCATCCATAATATTTGTTCCGAACTCATCGCCGAGCACAAAAAGGAGACTGCTGAGCTCAAGGATGAATTCTCTCACTCCACCAAACAACCACCCAACTGCAAGCACAGCTCTACGACGTTCAAAATCAAAACTATGAGTATGAGGTTAGGTTTAAACGCATAAGTGCTGCTGCTAGTTTCAGGATGATGGAGACCAGGATGTCTTTTGTTGATGGGGAGCCTTTACCTTGGAAGTCTGCCAACAATGAGAGAACACCAGCACCACCGAAAGAGTAATCCGTTATCAAGTTTTGGCATCCCCTTGGTTTGTTCCAAGCTTGGGGGAGTGCCGCGGTATCACATCACTATCTTCTATCTTTTTACCTTTTATAGTAGAGTCATATCATGAATAGAGAATATATCGTGTAGGATGGTTTGCATTATGGAAGTGTCCCCTCTCTCGTTAGATATGTATCCCTTGGTGTGAGTTGCCGTTATGGAATATTAATGAGAAGTTCTATCATTACTATTTTGCATATCTTATATTAGTTTTCAATTCATGCCTATATGATTAATCTTGTTGTTAGTATTAGTATCACTTTGGGATCATTGAGTTAATTTAGTTGGTTTTGGCAAACCTGGCTCGGTCAGTAGCAACACTATTTTGAGAATTGAATGAAAAAGCTAAAATATTACTCTAAAGAAATATAATTTCATCATATTTCTTTCTTGGTTTGCTCATAAGTTTAGTATTCTCTAGTTAAGATCTTTTGTGCCTCCAAGGAAGATTGCATGTTTGTTTTCACCACTTGTATGTTTGTTTGTTTCCTTCAACTCTTATGCTTGCTACCCAACCTTCCTAGCCAAAAACCTGTACTGAGAGGGAATGCTTCTCGTGCATCCAATCCATAAACCAAAACCTATGCCATTTGTGTCCACTGCTGACTCGTGTATTAACGAGCTCATTGGGGAACCCCAATAGGAAGGTATGATGAGCACAACAGTAAGTTTCCCTCAGTTATGAAACCAAGGTTATCAATCTACTAGGAGCAAGGAAACACCCAAAAGGTGAAGCTAGCTGAACGTTGGCAGGGCGCACTACCGGTGCCAGCAGCAACATGGAAACCTACACAACACAACCATAGAACTCTGTCCCCAACTTGCGATGGGGTTGTCAATCTCACCGGTTTTGCTGAAAACAAAGGATTAAACGTATCGAATGGAAGGAAGTAATAGTTTGCAGAAAGTAAACACAAAGCATTAAATAGTTTGTAGATTGTATGTAAAACAAAGGACCGGGGTCTGTAGTTCACTAGAAGTGGCTCTCCTTAAGATAGATAACATGCTGGGTGAACAAATTACAGCGGGGCAATTGACAAACATCGAGAAAGCATACAAGCATATACTAATCATCTTGACTCCTTTTAGACTTGATTGGACATTACAACATTATACATAGACCGCCATCCAACTGCATCTATGAATAATAATCCACCTTCATGTTATCATCCAAACCCCTTCCAGTATTAATTTGCAAGCAACAGATTATTGCTTTACGAATTGCGTGTAAAGTAAATAATACGATTATTCTATGAACAAAGGATTGTTGTTTTCTCCCTAGTAGCAACAACACATATAGTACCTTAGAGATTTCTGTCACTTCCCCAGATTACCAGAGGCATGAACCCACTATCGAGCATAAATACTAACTCTTGGAGTTGCTAGCATCTACTTGGCCAAGATATCTACTAACAACAGAAAGCATGCAAGATCACAAATAACAAAGACATGATAGAATCAATAATCAATATGAAATAGCATCTCAATATCCATCGGATCCCCGCAAACACAACATGCAGAATTACAAATAGATGATCTTGATTAAGAATGGAGCTCACATGATCTAGACATGAAAGCACAAAGGAGGAGAACCAGCCATCTAGCTACTACATAGACCCGTAGTCTAGAGATGAACTACTCACGCATCACACCGGAGGCTTGAATGATGATGAAGAAGGCCTCCAGGGTGAATTCCCCTCTCCGGCAGGGTGCCGGGAAGAGCTTTAGATCCCTCCCGATCTAGGGATGGAGATGACGGCGGCTACAGACTCTTTCGTGGATTTTTTGATCGGGTTACTTAGGGTTCCCGTATCAGAGGCAATATATAGGCGGAAGGAGAGGCCGAGGGGATGCCTGGGCTGGCCACACCACCCCCTGGCGCGGGCCAAGCCTGGCCGCGCGGCCAGGTGGTGTGGCCGCCCTCTGGCCCTTCTCTGTCTCGTATTCTGGCTCGAAGTGTCCCCCTCTAAAATAAGAACTTTGGCTTTTGTCCCGTCCAATTCCGAGAATATTCATTTTCTGACATTCCTGGAACCAAAAACAGCAGAAAACAGGCAGCTAGCATTGTGGCTCTTGTTAATAGGTTAGTCCAAGAAATCATATGAAAAGTACTCCAAAGTGTGGACAAAACACAAGAAAGTAGATAAAACCAAGCATGGAACATCAAAAATTATAGATACATTTGCAATGTATCAACATCCCCAAGCTTAACCCCTGCTCGTCCTCGAGTAGGTAAGTGATAAAAAGAAAGAACAATTTTTGAGGTGACATGCACCATCATAAACTTGATCAAAGTATTTGTAAAACATTCAAAGCTGGGATCATATTACTTCAACCATAACATGAAAGACAAAGTTCTAGCAATAAGACAAAGAAACTATGTTGCAACATGAAAAGGCACAAACAAAAGATTCATGAATAACAATGCTTTGCAAGACGTTTGTTTGTTTCACAACATAGCATAATAGTATTCAGCTTGTCCCTCATAGAGTGGCAAATATAAATGCATAGGAAACCTTCAAAGTTCATAAGAGTGACTAGATACAAATAATTTAAAACAAGCAATATCAAAGTTTGCATCAATCAACTAGTCTTGGGACAATGCACATAGAACTAAGAATGGCCACTATGCTCTCAAAGTAGGTGCATAAAGGTAGAAGGTGGATACTCAATATAAAAGTGGAAGAAAGGCCTTCACAAAAGGAAGCAGAGATTCAAGTTTCATAAAGAGCTTCCAAAATTTATGGTACTTATAGTTTTCAGCTCTCATTGCCCCTATCATAAGCATCTTGAAGTAATTAAGGTTAAACTGAACAAACTATGGTGTACATGCTTGACGAAGTATAAGTCAGAAATCTCATGTCCCTTGAATATGAGGGCCACTCCTCATGCTACTCAAGTTTAGTCACCGGTAAGTTCTTGTCATCGTAAGTACATATGTATCATAGAGAACCGCCAATGGGGTACCCCTTGCCCGATGATACGGAAGAATCCCCATATCAAAATGACAAGGCAAGCAGACAACGAGCATCTCAGCAATCTTCTTATTTACCATGGGAATATGGTGCTTTTTCTCTCTTTCCCCTTTTCATAATCTTTTTTTTCTTTTTCTCTTATTTTTTCTAAATATAGGACTCTTTTTTTATAAGAAGAATGCTTCATAGACATCTCATTATGGTTATGCTGCAGGTTTCCACCATGTCAGCATGGATTAGACCAGTGTCCCAGGCGTTTCTCTAACACATATACATAACTCCATGGACTTACAAGCTCCCTTTTCATTTCACACCGACAACATCCATAGTCAAAAGAGCATGATATCAACTAGGTACAAAGTACCAGTGCAATGTTGAAAGCATTCCCCATGACAGCATGGTTCTGCTAATTCCCAACAAATAAGTGCAAGCATATACAACATATACGACACAATGGTTCAAGTTTATTAAGGGCAAGAAAAGTAAAGTGTGCCATCAAGTTCGTGAGAGCTTTAATCACTAGTTTTCTCATAACAAGTTTAATTTGGAAGGTAAACAAAAACATGAATATACTTGGAATAGCATATGCTAGTAGGTAGGTATGGTGGAATCTTTGGAATAACTTGGTTTAGGGAGTTGGATGCATGAGTGGAACTCATACTTGGTTGTGGAGGCTAGCAAAAGACTGGGAGCGACAAACTAAGAGAGCAATAATGGCCATAATCATGCATAGCGACAAAACATCATTGATCAAATCATAAAGTGATACTACAAGTTGAAAACTAAAGGATCATAAAGGCTATGGTGACTTTGGATAGTCATAACATGGTGTGAGCATGCGCCAAGTCAACCCAAATAAAGCATCAAAGGAGAATACCACTATACTATGCTTTAACATGCTAAAACAACGCATGATTCATCTAAGGCACATTAAGCAATCTCAATTGTTTATAACAAGTCATGCTATAGCAAAGAATACTAAGCATAAAGCCAAAACAATATCAAGCATGGCATGACAAAGCATAGGCCATAGTCAAAAACAAGCTCTCTTTACCACTTAAGCATGAGCTTTCCTACTCTTTTCCAAACCAAACCAAACTATTTGAAAACCAATGTATGAAAGAGGGGGTCCAACCAATTTATTCAGCAAACTAAGAAAACAAAGCAAATTAAAAACCAAAACGAAAACGAAAAAGAAGGCGCTCCAAGAACATCACAACTGTGGATGAAACAATAAAAATGAAGCGTTTCGAAGAAACCTGGGATTTTTATTGATGAAGAGGGGGATGCCTTGGGCATCCCCAAGCTTTGATGCTTGTACTTCTTGGATATTTCCTGGGGTGACATGCATGGCATCCCCAAGCTTGAGCTTTAGTTCATCCTTCATCTCATTACTCATTCCTTCCATACAACTGAAATTTTTCCTTCATACAAAACTTCACACAATCTTTATTAGTAACATTAGTGGACGCAAGATAATAAGTCTTTAGGTTCAGTTCTAACACCAATAAAACTTCCATCAAAACACTAGCCACTGTAGCAATTCCCTCAAAAATCTCAATTCCCCAAAAGAACTCAAAAAGGAACCAACAAGAAGCAAATGCAGAAAATGGCAGAAATCTGTCAAAACAGACCAGCAGGTAAATACGATTTTTTTCGAAGACCTTCTATTGATAAAATCAAAAAGTGTTGAACTAACTAAAGTTATATAAGAACCTGGGGCAGAAGCACAAAAATTCACGCCTCAAAAGGACGTTCATAGATTTTACACGAATGTTTACGGTGAAGCACAAAAATCTGTTTCGGGACAGCAACTTTCCCAATCATTACTATTCTCTCATTAGAGGTTACTCTTGGCACAAAAAGAAAATAAAAAGGATAAGGAGCGGTTATTACCAAAGTAATAACTTCCACGACTCATCTAAAACTTTTGGGTTATCTCCCAATAAGTACTTTTCTTTAACGCCTTTAAGTTAGGCATAAGAAGCAAGAAAAAGAATCAAGTGTTCTCAAATGAAGAAGCATTAAAATCAATACCAGAAATATCTTCAAAAAGGCAAGGTATATCATCCAAATACGTTCTAGAGGGTCCTCTCTCAATGCTCTTGGGTTCATTATTTTCATCAAAAGGGTTTTCAGGAACAATCCAATCAAGATTCTTTTCTATGGCTTCATGCATTGCCACTAGTTTAAAGGGTATTGGTATCTTATTTTCCTCCCCATTAGGTTCGGTTTTGTCCATCTTTTCTCATGTACCAACAACATCTACACATGATCCTAGCATATTGAAACGTTCAAAGACTTTTCTAGCTTCCTTGGCAACATCATAGAATTCCTTAAGCAAAGTTTCTAGAATAAAATCCCTCTTTTCAGGGTCCTCAATTTCTTTAAGTTTAAGAAACATTACTTGCATTAAGGGGTTAAGGTTAACAAACCTAGCTTCCAACATGTGAACTAAAGAAGCTGCAGCAATCTTATAGCTTGGAGCAAGTTCTTCAAGGGATCTATCCTCAATCTCCTCATATTTACTAACATGATTAAAGAATTCTTCAATATTATATTTTCCAATTATTGAAACACTACCTATTGGAAGGTCTTTCAGGGTGAATTTAGGGATCAACATGGTGAGCTAAGGAAAAGGAAAAAACTAAAGGAGACTTAATTTTTGTGTGTTTTTAAATAAGAAAGCAAACTAGTAAAACTATTTTTTTTGTGTTTTTGATAAAGAAACAAGCAAACAAAGCAAAAGTAAACTAAGCAAAACAAAAATAACAAAGTAAAGAGATTGGTTATGAGGGACTCCCCTTGTGAAGATGTCCTTGACTCCCCGACAACGGTGCTAGAAAAATACTTGCAGACTCGTGTATTAACGAGCTCATTGGGGAACCCCAAGAGGAAGGTATGGTTATCAATCTAGTAGGAGCAAGGAAACACCCCAAAGGTGAAGCTAGCTGAACGTTGGCAGGGCGCACTACCGGTGCCAGCAGCAACGTGGAGACCTGCACAACACAACCACATAACTATGTCTCCAACTTGCGATCAGGTTGTCAATCTCACCGGTTTTGCTGAAAACAAAGGATTAAATGTATCGAATGGAAGGAAGTAATAGTTTGCAGAAAGCAATCACAAAACACTAAACAGTTTGTAGATTGTATGTAAAACAAAGGACCGGGGTCCATAGTTCACTAGAGGTGGCTCTCCTTAAGATAGATAACATGCTAGGTGAAAAAATTACAGCAGGGCAATTGACAAACATCGAGAAAGCATACAAGCATATACTAATCATCTTGACTCCTTTGAGACTTGATTGGGCATTACAACATTATACATAGACCGCCATCCAACTGCATCTATGACTAATAATCCACCTTCAAGTTATCATCCGAACCCCCTCTAGTATTAAGCTGCAAGCAACAGATTATTGCTTTACGAATTGCATGTAAAGTAAACAATATGATTGTTCTATGAACAAAGGATTGTTGTTTTCTCCCTAGTAGCAACAACACATCTAGTACCTTAGAGATTTCTGTCACTTCCCCAGATTACCAGAGACATGAACCCACTATCGAGCATAAATACTAACTCTTGGAGTTGCTAGCATCTACTTGGCGAAGATAGCTACTAACAATAGAAAGCATGCAAGATCACAAATAACAAAGACATGATAGAATCAATAATCAATCTGAAATAGCATCTCAATATCCATCGGATCCCTGCAAACACAACATGCAAAATTACAAATAGATGATCTTGATCATGAACGGAGCTCACAAGATCTAGACATGAAAGCACAAAGGAGGAGAACTAGCCATCTAGATACTACATGGACCCATAGTCTAGAGATGAACTACTTACGCATCACACCAGAGGCTTGCATGGTGATGAAGAAGGCCTCCAGGGTGAATTCCCCTCTCCGGCAGGGTGCCGGGAAGATCTTCAAATCCCTCCCGGTCTAGGGATGGGGATGACGGCGGCTACAGACTCTTTCGTGGATTTTTGATCGGGTTACTTAGGGTTCCCGTATCAGAGGAAATATATAGGCGGAAGGAGAGGCCGAGGGGGTGCGTGGGCTGGCCACACCAACCCCTGGCGCGGGCCAAGCCTGTCCGTGTGGCCAGATGGTGTGTCCACCCTCTAGACCTTCTCCGTCTCATATTCTGGGTCCAAGTGTCCCCGGTAAAATAATAACTTTGGCTTTTGTCCCGTCCAATTCCGAGAATATTCATTTTCTAACTTTCCTGGAACCAAAAACAGCAGAAAATAGGTAGCTAGCACTGCGGCTCTTGTTAATAGGTTAGTCCAAGAAATCATATGAAAAGTACTCCAAAGTGTGGACAAAACACAAGAAAGTAGATAAAACCAAGCATGGAACATCAAAAATTATAGATACATTTGCAATGTATCATCTACCATACGTACCTATTAGCATTATTGCTATTCCAAGTAAATTCTTGTTTTTATCTTCCGTCCAAATGAAACTTGTTATGTGAAAATTAGCGATTAAAGCTCTCACAAACTTGATGGCACACTTACTTTCTTGCAATTAATAAACTTGAACCATTGTGTCCATCTTTGTTGCGCATATGCTTGCGTTTTATAAGTTGAAGTTAGCAGGACCATGTATCATGGGGAACGCTTTCAACATTGTATTGGTACTTTGTACCTAGTCGATATCATGTTATTTTGCTTATGGATCCCGGTGGTGTGAAATAAAAGGGGAACTTGTAAGATCATGGAGTTTATATGTGTTTAGAGAAACGCCTGGGCCGCTAGCCTAAGTCATGCCTAATCATGGTGGAAACTTGCAGCATAACCATAATGAGCACTCTATGAAGCATCCTCAATAAAAACCTATGCAAATAGCAAATAAAAGGATCGCTAAGATGCTCATTGTATGCTTGCCTTGTCATTTTGATTATGGGATAGCTCTTGTATCATGTGCAAAGGGTACCCAGTTGGCAGTTCTCTATGATACATATGTATTTACAATGACAAGAGCTTACTTGTGACGGAAGTTGAGTAGCATGAGGTTCAGTACTCGTAAGTAAGGGGCATGAGATTTCAACTTATAACTTGTCAAGCATATCCTCTTAGTTGTGTCACTTTAACCTTAATCACCTAAAGATGCCTATGATAGGGGCAATGAGAGCTTAAAGCTAATAAGTACCATAATTTTTGGAAGCTCTTTATGAAACTTGAAATCCCCGCTTCCCTCTGCAAAGGGCCTTTCTTTTACTTTTTAGTTGAGTAAGTATACCTATTCCTTTCTATCTCAGCAAGTATTTTGAGTTGTTGTGTTTCATTCATTCTCATGGTGATTTATTCAATCATGTCTCTTATGTTCCTTGTTTTGCACATTGCTCTTATCTTGGTGTCTACTACTTTGAAAGCTATCATTGAAAACCAGTTATTTGTGAACTTCAGCAAATTGTCAACTATTTTTTGACCAAGAGCTAAGTTTGCCATTACCAATTATGATTTACTTTATGTATCTTTATTGTGTTTCCTTTACTTATTGCAAGTTAAGTTATATAATAGTGAGTTGTCTTCTATTATGACTTATGTATTGATTTATGTGATGCTTCTTGTCTGTATTCTTTTATCGATTCTTCACTCCATAAACCTGAGGGCATGTTTATTGAGCTCAGTTTCGCTTGGGGACAAGCGAAGTCTAAGCTTGGGGGAGTTGATACGTCCATTTTGAATCACTAGTCTATATCATAATTTACTGTTATTCATTGATATATTTCATATTACGAGATGATACTTATGTAATTTCATATGTTTTTGCATGGTTGATGAATTTTGGAGCATGGACCGCTGAAGTCAGGATTCTGATGGAAAAGGGGTTGTTTGGAGGCGAAATTCGCGAAGATCAGAAAATTCAGGAAAATACATGGAAAATCCTATTTTTCCAAAGAAGAAGATAGTCAGAAGGGGGAGTGGAGATGGTCCACAGGGGGGCCACACCACCCCCTGGCGTGGGCCACCCCAGGCCGCGCCACCAGGTGGTGTGGCCGCCCTGGTCCACCCCTGGCTCTCCCCTCTAGCGTATATTATCCTCCCTAAACCCTAAGACTCGGGGAGCGACCACAGAAAGATTCCACCGCCTCCGCGGGGCGGAGAACACCGAGGGAGAATGATGTCTCCGGCAGACAGAATTCTGCCAGGGGAATTCCTTCCCGGAGAGGGGAGATAATCGCCATCAACACCACCATCAAGCTGGACTTCATCGGGATCATCATCATCATCACCACCATCATCTCCACCAGCACCATCATCATCACCTCCATACCGCTGTAACAATTGGGTTGAATCTTGCATAGTTCTTAGGGGAAACTTTCCTGGTGTTGATTACTCTTCGTAGTTGATGCTATTGAGTGAACCATTGAATTATTGTTTATGTTTAGATTGTTACATATCATTATTTCATCTCTTATCATGATCCATATGATGTCTTGTGAGTAGTTCGTTTTGTTCTTGAGGACATGGGAGAAGTCATGTTTTTAGTAGTGGAATTGTGTTGAGAAAGATTCAATAGTTTGATATTTAAGTTGTGGTGTACTTCTTCTAGTGGTGTCATGTGAACATCGACTACATGACACTTCACCTATATGGGCCTAGGGGAATGCATTGTGTATTTGGCTACTAATTGTAGGGGTTGCCGGAGTGACAGAAACCTGAGCCCTCGTTAGGAAACCATGACACAAGGGACGTCAGGGTCTTAGAGTTTAAAGCTGTGGTTAGGTTTCTACCTTAGTTACTTTCTTGTACTTGTGGATGCTTGCAAGGGGTATAATCACAAGTATGTATTAGTCCTAGGAAGGTCGGTACATTAGCACAGGTTTACCCACACAACACTTAGCAAACTAAAGAAGATTAATCAACTATATGAAGCGCAAGCACTTGATGATATTCCCATGTGTCCTCGAGAATGTTTGGTCATCTTAAGTAATACAACCGTCTTGTACTTTGCTAAAGAAAGGATTGGGCCACTTGCTACATTTATTATTATTGTCTTTTATTTACTCATACTTTATTTACCTACATTATCAAAACCCCCTAAAAATCCGTTTGCTAAGTATTTACACAGAATTCCTGCTCCAAGCCACTAGCCAGCACCTTCTTCTCCTTGTTGGGTTCGACACTCTTACTTATCGAAAATACTACGATACACCTCCTATACTTGTGGGTCATCAGATGCTGAAACCATCTGGTATTTTCCAAAGAAGCTAGAAGTAGGAGAAAGATATGTTCCACCGACAAAACGAGTTCATGTGGTAAGTGCCATTGATAAGGGGTAACCAAAGGTAAGAA
Source organism: Avena eriantha (assembly GCA_910589775.1). Taxonomy (NCBI): domain Eukaryota; kingdom Viridiplantae; phylum Streptophyta; class Magnoliopsida; order Poales; family Poaceae; genus Avena; species Avena eriantha. The sequence continues at coordinate 309,571,577 of OU342743.1, forward strand.
TTCGAGAAGGGAGAATAGGTTGATTTAATCAACCATCCTTAATAAATGCTTAATGGGAGTCAACCCAGTTTTGTCAATTTAGTAGAATCGAGAATAAGAAGTTCATCGCATTCCTACCACTTTTTCACAGACATTCTTGCGGAAGCACACCCGTGAAGATACAACTGTCAGAAAGTTGTAGAAACATCGATTGAATGAGTAGAGAATAATAATAAGAATAAAATTTTGAGTTTTCTATTTACAGAAGCTAAAATTTTGCTTTTAATATGCCAATGTTGGTTGACAGTTTTTACTGCCATTCTTCTGTTAAAAACTAGGTATTTCGCTAAGTTATGGAATAAGAAGGTATCCTGGAAGAAATAGAAATTTTTTGATGACTACTAATGGTTTAATGACCAACTATACAGCGAGAATAAACAATTCTGGCCATATAGTTATCTTTGCCATCAAAAAATTTTCTTCGACGACACAAAGAGTCTAACGACCAACTATACGACGGGAATAAAAATTTCGGTCGTATAGCTCCGGTCTCTAGATATCGATGCCTCTGTATAATTTTTTTTGAAAGGTACTGAGAGTTTAACGACCAACTATACGGCGGGAATAAAAATTCCGTTCGTATATAGATATGAATGCCTTCATAGAATTTTATTCCAAAAATACTAGGAGTTTAATGACCAACTATATGGCGGGAATATAAATTCCGTCCGTATAGTTCTGGTCATATAGACATCGAAGCCAGTTTTAGAAATTTATCTCGAGGGACAGACATCTTAACAAACAACTATACAGTGGGATCATTGTGATCCAGCCATATAGTTTTTCTTGTATAGTTGTTTTCTATATAATTAAACCCTAATTGGCGGCGCTGCCGCAACTATATGGGTAGAGCAACATCACCTGCCCGTATAGTTCCGGCCGTATAGGTCGGCGCAACCACTTAATCGCACCGGGGCGGCTAGGTCTTCCTCCTCTCCTCATTATTTCTCTCATATTCTCTCTCCAAACCTCTCAAAATCCACCTAGAACTTTTGATTCTTCGTGGATTTCGTTTGTTTGAGTGGAGGAATCAATAGATCGGTATGTTTCTCTCCCTATCCATGCTTTATTTTCAGATTTCCATGGTTGAAACTCTCGCATTGATCTAGTAGATGAACTCAAGCTTATTTAGTTTTTTATGTTAATTTCTCACGTTAGGATTGAATTTTTCCACGAAGAATCGTCCATATATCATATAGAAACTATATGCCTAAGGTTTTATGGTGAAATTTTTTAGTACATCACGATGAACAAAATCGGCAGCCTCTTTCGTTCGAGTAAGCGCCAACGGGGAGAGGGCCCAAGTTTGGGGGCCGGAGCTCCATGCAACTCCAAGATGGACATTGTCTCATCAAGGAGGGTGATTCCCACACATTGGGCCGACCACAACTTTCTCACCATGGCAGGGTTGAAGGAGGACTTCGACCTCATGTGCAGCAGGTCGGGGTTGGCGGTGATTAGCTTCGCAAGCCACGACACCTACACTGAAATCACTCGTGAGTTCCTTGCCTCCTTCTACGGCAACCACAAGGAGAAAGGTAACATGTACACGATAAGCTTTACCATGAACCAGCAGCACTATGAAATAAACTTCGAACAATTTTGCAATGCTTTTAGGCTCCCTCATACTGGGGAGCCCAATGTTACTAACCTCTATAGCATCACAAGTGGAACGACTTGGGAGGTTATTTATGTTAATGGTGGCAGGCACTTTTATCAGAAGAAGATGTCCACTATTCAGAATCCAACCATTTGCTACTATGCTCTGTTCCTCGCCAACACACTACTAGGGAGAGGTGACACAGGCTCCATGGTCAATGTGGACATGGCAATGATCACCAAGGCTCTTTTCCCTACTTCACCGCAGAGCCCCTGTCCTGCATCTCTACTCATCCAGCACTTCCGCCACCAAAACAACAAGACCAAAGGTGATATCCGCATTGGTGGATTGGTAACCCACCTTGCCTATGCATTGAATGTTGTACTACCTGTTATTGAACCTGTTGATGGCTCCAAACATATGGACATCAAATATTTGACTGCTTGTGGCTTCCTTGGTGTTTACCATGCTAATCAGAGGCTCCGAGCATATCAATTTAGTTATCTCTATGATGTACAGGGTGAGCAGGTTCAGTTACCCTGTCCCCAGGCCTTCTCACTTGTGGACAAGAACACTTGGATCCTCACCAAGGACCAAGTGACGGCGATCTTGGCCGAGCACCAGCTCGAGGAAGAGGAAGATGAAGGGCTGTTGGGGGGATACCCCCGGGTAGGGTCACGCCGGGGTATAAATGCCGAGTTAGCCGAGGTTCGGCAAGATCAAAGCAAATGCTGGCCGAGTCACCTCAAGGCAGGACGGATCACGGGGTAACCCGAACCAGGGACGTCCACCTTACATGGTCTCAACCGACTTAAGCCGTAAGTCGGTAAGCTATATCTAACTTGTATGCACGAACAGGTATGTCCAGATCAACTATGCAGGATCCGAGTTATATCAAGCTTGCAAGAGAAGGAAGGTATCTCGCTGGTCAAAAGGTGGCTGCTGTACGCGGAGCGTGAGCGAAGCAGACAGAGGCCGGACCACCGAGGCGTGGCCGACAAAGGTGACAAAGACAATGTCGGGTGACGCGGGCGCTGCAGAGGCTCACGTAGCCTCTGCATGTGTGACGCAGGGGAAAAGTAACCCGGTCGGCTTACTATTTTGGGAGGAGGCATATTCCCTGGAATATGCCTCCACGTATGCCCTAAGTGGATACCTAGACACCCCTATATAAGGAGGGCTAGGGCTTCTATAGAAGGGTTGATTCTGGATTGATTGGTTTCTAGGAGATTGCTCTGAGGCTAGCTAGTGGCGAGAGTAAGAGAGTTCTTTCTTCCTCCTCTCCCCAATACAGCTCTAGGAGCACTTGTAACCTGTGAAGGAGGGTCAAATACAAAGCTTCTATGTGTGGAATCACCACACTATCCCTCCCTGGATTCCCCTAGTGCATTTAGTCCCCACATTTAGCCTATACATGGCATCTGCCATGACACCACCACGACAGTTGGCGCCCACCGTGGGGCTAGCGGCGCTAGCAGGGGTGAAGATCCAGATGGGAACCCTCATCGGCACCGGCGAGCGCATCGTCTACGGCCTCGTTCAGCGCTTTGGAGCGCTGGATTTTGTCAGCAACAACGCTGGCTGCTTTGGCACGCGTCCTCTTCCGTGCAATGGCCTCTTCGTCAAGCTCGGCGCGCACAAGGTCTACGTTGCTATATATGTGTCGTGCGTTCATCCGCGGCACGTCGTCGAAGGAGGCGAGCCACCCCTTAGCGTGGTTCACGGGGCGCGTATCACTCGCTCCCCGGACCGTGCGGAGGTGATGATGAGCGCGCCAGATGCAGGCGCAAGCAAGGATCCGGCACCTGATCCGGAGGTAACACCTAAGGCACCGAGGAAAAGTAGAGGTCCTCCACTAGAGAGGCCTGATAATGTACTACGGCAGGCAATGGATAGCTTGGCCAATCCGGTAGCAGTAGCAGTAGATCCGCCTCAGGCACAGGCCGAGCTAGAGGAAACTAGGCAGAAAATACTAGAGGGTGCAAAAAAGATAGCCGCGGCTCAGCAGTCATTGAACATGACACTGCGTGAGTACGCAAAAGCAAATAAAGTAGATGCTGTAAAAGTGAAGGGGAGAAATCTCATGAGTGAAATGAACAGAGAGGGTGATACTAGGATTGAGGAATCAGAGAACTGTCTGTCCGTGGGGCTGCCAAAGTATAGTACCCGACAAAGAACCTCGGGGCGGCTGATGCGGCCGCATCCGAGTTGGAAGGTCTGACGGGTGAAGCCCGCCAAAGACAGCAAGATAGGGTTAACGAGTTGGTTCGGATCGCGAACAGGAAGAACGAGGAATTGCTTAGGGCTAACCCGGAGAGAGCTGGGGCCTCCAATATCGTTCATTCGGTGGTGGGTAACCCGGAAAAATCCACTGGAGCCGCATCGTCTCCTCATGGTGGTCCTAGGAGAGAAGAGGTAGTAACTTCGGCCAGGAGGAATAAACAGATAGTCCCATATGACCCGGCAAGGGCAGGGAAAGGAAAAGAAGTGCAAAGAAATGAGGATCGAAGGAGTGTGAGCCGAGGTGAAGCGGGCCGAGGTAACCGCTATCAAGGCAATGCCGGACAAAGGAATGTTGTAAACGGCAATGCCGAATAGCATAATGCGGAAGGTGCAGGTCAACCGCAGCAGCGGAATATGCCACGGCAAGAGCAAAGTGCCGGCCAGGGTATGCAACAAAGGGCAGCTCCACCAGAGCAAGATAGGTACAATGATGGTAATTCAGAGATGATGAATGCTGGCCATCCCAGGCCGGACTATCATGTGATAGGATCAAGGTTGGGAAGCAGAGACTTAATGCCTGATGACGCCAGGTTAAAACTAGATCGGTTGTATAGGCTGGAGCAAATTGAGTGTCAAGGTCCTCCGGGTCCAGCATGTTTTGGGCCTCGGATCATGAAGGAACCTCCAGTACCTAAATTTCAGTTACCTAGAGGCATAAAGACATATGACGGCAGCACAAAGCCGGAAGATTGGTTGATTAACTATGCTACTGCTGTAAAAATTGCTACAGGCAACTTGAGGTGGGCCGTGAGATATGTACCCTAGATGTTGGAGGGGCCAGCAAGGGTATGGCTAAACAACTTGCCACCCAGGAGTATTAACTACTGGATCGATTTCGAAGAGATGTTCATTAGCAATTTCTCAAGTACGTATCAGAGACCCAACAGGCCACAAACCCTGACAATGTGCAGGCAGAGACCGAATGAGATAGACCGGGAGTTCTTAACCCGTTGGTGCAATGTGCGAAACTCGTGTGAGGGCGTGATTGAATCATAGGAAATATCTTGGTTTGCGCAAGGATGCAGATATGCAAGCATGCTATGGCAAAGGTTGCAGAGAGATATGCCAACTACATTAGTAGAAATGATCCGGATTGCTGATTCATATGCTTTGGGTGATCCGACGCAACCTAAGCTCACTTCGAACGAGTCAGGAGAAGAGTACTACCAGAGAGATGGAGTCGGGTCATCTCGGAGGAATGATTACCGAGGTAAAAGAAGAGATGACAGACCGGATTACTGGTACAGTTTGCAACAAGTTGTAGCGGTGAATCAAGATCAACCCGGAGCAGGAAGCAGTCAACGTCAAAAAACTGGAGGACAGCAATGGACGCCAAGGAATGATGGGAAGAAAACTTGGACGCTAGAGCAGAAAAAACAGTGGCAAGAGAAGAAAGACCGTCCGAGGTATACTTATGAAGCAATGCTGGATCAGACGTGTAAATTTCACACGCCTAATCCAAGTAACCCAGCGGGTCACACAACTAGGCAGTGTGAGTGGATGCGAAAGATAGAACAAAGTGGTTCGGGAAATGCACAGGAACCTCGAAATGATCAACCTCGGCAGGAGTTACCCCGGCAGCAATTGCTCTCCGGAGCAAACACGCAACAGTTAATGTTGCCTCCTCCTCCGCCTAGGTATGACAACCATGAGAGAAGGGATACAGTGCATCAGGTGGAAAACCAAAACCAGCAGGATCAGAGGTACCCCAGAAACGAGGGGAGAAATGAGTACAGAGAACACCATCAGAGCTACTGTGTGTTCACTATGGAAGAGACAGACAGGAAAAGCTTGCAGCGCCGACATATGGAAGTGAATGCGGTAATGCCAGCTGTGACAAGGTACATGCCTTGGTCGGACCAGGAAATCACCTGGAGCATCAAAGATCATCCCAAGCTTATGCCTAGTCCGGGCTCATATGCACTGGTGTTGGACCCAACATTCATTGGGCCTAGCATCAATGTAAGATTCTCCAAGGTACTGATTGACAATGGTAGTAGCATTAATATCATGTATGCGGATACGATGCGCAAGTTGGGTATCTCGGAGAACATGCTCTAGCCTACAAGGACAACTTTCCATGGCATTGTGCCAGGCATTTCTTGTGAGCCCATAGGCAAAGTCCGAGTTGATGTTTTGTTCGACACAAGAGACAACTGCCGAACTGAGAATTTGGAGTTTGAGGTGGTAAATTTAGAAAGTGCGTATCACACAATACTCGGTAGACCAGCTCTGAACAAGTTCATGGCAAGCTGCCACATCAGCTATCTGAAGATGAAGTTGCCTAGGCCAAATGGTGTGATCACTATAGCTGGAGATTTCCGACGTTCCATTGAGTGTGTGTCAGCCAGGTCAAACCTAGCCGAGTCACTCGTGATAGCGCAAGGAAAAAGAAAGATCCAACGGCAGCATTAGCTTAGTCCGCCCAGCAGTATATGCCGACATTGAGTAACCTGCATGGAAGTGTCTCATTCCAAGCGACAAAAGATACCAAGAAGGTACCTGTTGATGATATGTTCCCTAAGCATACCATGACAATTAGGGCCGGGTTAAATGACAAATAGGAAAGCGAGCTCGTCAACTTCCTCCGTGAGAATCGAGATAATTTTGCTTGGTCCACGCAGGACTTGCAAGGTGTTCCGAGGGAGTTGGTCGAGCACTCTTTGAATGTGAGACCCGGAGCAAAGCCGGTGAAGCAACCTCTCCGCCGCTTCGCCGAAGATAGGAGAAAGGTCATTGGAGATGAAATAGCTCGGTTGTTGGCTGCAGGATTTATCATGGAAGTGCGTTACCCGGATTGGCTGTCTAATCCGGTGCTGGTGGAAAAGAAGAACGACGATCCGAATGTGGCGGTAGTGTGGCATATGTGTATCGATTACACGAACCTGAATAAGGCGTGTCCAAAAGATCCGTTCCCGCTGCCAAGGATAGATCAGGTCATAGATTCCACTTTTGGGTGTGAGTTGTTGTCGTTCATTGATGCATATTCTGGTTTCCACCAGATACCTCTAAACCCGAATGATCAAATAAATACTGCGTTTATCACCCCGTATGGGGCTTATTGCTATCGCACCATGCCTTTTGGTTTACGTAATGCTGGGGCAACGTACCAGAGATGTATGCAAAAGTGTTTGCATGATCAAATTGGTCAAAATGTCCAGGTGTATGTGGATGATGTTGTGATAAAGACCAAGGAAAGCAAAACGCTCCTTGATGATATCAGGCAGACGTTCGCGAACCTAATAAAGTTCCGGATGAAGCTTAACCCGGAGAAATGTACCTTCGATGTCCCGTCTAGAAAATTACTCGGATTCCTCGTCTCCAGCCGAGGTATCGAGGTCAATCCAACTAAGATCCGGGCCATAGAACGAATGGAGCTGCCGAAGTGTCTTATTGATGTCCAGAAGTTCACTGGTTGCCTGGCATCGTTGAGTCGGTTTGTATGTCGGTTGGGAGAAAAGGCACTTCCTCTCTATCAACTCATGAAAAAGTTGGATAAGTTCATTTGGACGCCGCAACACAATGAAGCCTTTGCTCACTTAAAGAAAATGTTAGCCACTGCACCAGTGTTAGCCTCTCCACTATCAAAGGAGCCAATGTTGTTCTATATAGCCGCAACCAACCGAGTTGTAAGTGCAGTAATTGTGGTAGAGCGCGACGAAGAGGGTAAGTTGGTGCAAAGGCTAGTGTATTATCTGAGCGAGGTACTATCAGCCTCAAAACAGAATTATCCTCATTATCAGAAAGTGGCATACGGCGTGTATATGGCAGCTAAGAAGCTGAAACACTATTTCGAGGAACACCCGATCAAGGTAATATGTGAAGCTCCCATATCCGAGATAATGAGTAACAAGGATGCAAGTGGCAGGATTGCAAAATGGGCAATCGAACTAGCACCTTATGCACCACAATATGACAGAAGAGAAGCAATTAAATCTCAAGTTGTGGCGGACTTTTTTGTGGATTGGGCCGAGGTGCAATACGAACCACCTTTGCCAGATACGAACTACTGGAAAATGCACTTTGACGGGTCAAAAACGAAAACCGGGTTAGGTGTCGGAGTTGTGCTTACTTCGCCAAAGGACCAGCTGAAATATGTGCTGCAGATCCACTTCACTGCATCAAACAATGTTGCAGAATACAAAGCACTTATACATGGGCTCAAAGAGGCAAATGAGGTTGGTATACGTCGGATCCAATGCTTCGGTGACTCGGATCTCATAGTCCAGCAGACCTCCGGGCAATGGGATGCTTTGGACGTGAACATGGTGTTATACAGATTTCATGTGCAGAAAATATCTGGTTACTTTGAGGGATGTGAATTTCACCATATACCTCGGGTGGAGAATGAGGTTGCCGACGTACTGTCGAAGCTCGGTTCAACCCGACAAGCAATTCCACTGGGCGTAGCATTAGAGCACCTCAGGAAACCATCCATCAGGCCATCCCCACGTCCGACTCAATTTTTATCCCGGAATCAGAGGCTGTGCCCATGGACATTGATGAAGGAAGTGGCTCGTGAAACCCGGGGACTGCCTTGGCAAACCCGGGGACTGCACAGCAGGATCCGGTAGAAGTTATGCCGGTGGATCTGATGGAAATTGATGAGGAAATATTCCAAGTGAGGGTTGTACTAGCTTGGGCGTTGCCAATATTCCAATTCCTGAAAGACGGAACCTGACCCACTGAGGAGGTACTTTCCAGGCAAACTCAGAGGAGAGCGAAAGCATACACGATCATCAATTCCGAGTTGTACAAAAGGAGCGTGACTAATGTCCTCTAGTGATGTGTTGATCCGGAGGAAGGACTTGAAATCCTCCGAGATATACATCAAGGGGAATGTGGGCATCACGCCTCATCCAGAGCCTTGGTAGCAAAAGCTTTCCGCCATGGGTTTTACTAGCCAAGTGCCTTAGAACAAGCGGAAGATCTGGTGAGAAAGTGCAATGTTTGTCAGAGATATGCGCCAATGTTGGAGCTCAAGACCATACCAATTACATGGCCATTTGTTGTATGGTGCTTGGATATGGTCGGCCCGTTTAAACCAGCAAAGGGAAATATTACTCACATTTTGGTCATGGTGGACAAGTTTACAAAGTGGATTCAAGTGAAGCCAATAAGAAAATGTGATGGAGCTACGGCCGTAAAATTTCTCAAAGACATAATCTTGAGATACGGTTATCCTCACAGTATCATAACAGATAATGGCACAAACTTTGCTGAAGGAGCATTTGCGCCTTTCTGCCGAGATAAAAAGATCCGGCTGGACGTTGCCTCGGTAGCCCACCCCGCATCGAACGGACAAGTGGAAAGATCCAATGGATTAGTATTATCCGGGATAAAACCCCGGCTCATTGAGTTGCTGCAAAGATCAGCGGGGTGCTGGATAGAAGAACTACCAGCGGTACTATGGAGCTTAAGAACAACTCTGAATCGATCAACAGGCTATACGCCATTCTTTCTGGTATATGGGGCAGAAGCTGTATTACCAGCCGACATAGAGCATGATTCGCCTAGGGTCACCCAATACACAGAAGCCGAAGTGCAAGAAGCTCGGCAAAATGATGTTGATCTGCTAGAAGAAGCGAGAGAATTGGCATTGTCCAGATCCGCCATATATCAGCAAAATCTCCGACGCTATCATAGCCGGAAAGTAAGCCCCGAGTTTTCCGGGAAGGCGATCTGGTACTACGGTTGGTACAACGTACTGCTAGCATGCACAAGTTATCCACCCATGGGAAGGGCCATTCATTGTGAGCAAAGCATTGCACAATGATTCTTATTATCTTATCGATGCAAAGCCACAGGAAAAGAACAAGGCGGACAGGTCCGGTGAGGAATCTGAGCGTCCATGGAATGTAGCACTACTTCGTCCTTTCTACACTTAGCAGAGAAGTGTATGTATCAGAGTTCCTCATATGTCGGTATGTATGCCGGTAACGAGCCTATCAATGAAATCTTGGCGCCTCGAGTAGTAACTTGGGGACTGCCTTAGTAATTTTAGTTGTCTTCTGCGTTTATTATTTTTACGTCGGCTGGCGTAAGTTGCTTCTGCTTAGGTCGGATTAGTAATGTGTGAGCACCAAAAACCTAACTCTTCGACTTGCTGCTGTCCAACAAGATTTGGCTTCATGGCAACTAAGAGAACAAGTTTGGAATTGCGTAGCACATGAAAAACGACTAAAGGAAAAAAACTTAATAGAGCCGACGTTTTTTTTCTCGAACTAACCTTATGTATACTTTAAATTTATCATGCTGAATTATTTTGACCTAATCCCAAGGTTTCCAAGTATCATTAAGAGAATTTTTGAAGCTCGGACTCGTAAGTCATAAAACCAAACCAAGGTAGACGCGAGCCGAGCCAAAAGATTGGAAGAACGAGAAAATGAAACTCGGGGACTACGCCCAAGTCAATCCAACATAAAAATTTAGTAGCAAAATATTACTTGTGCACTTGATACAACTGCACGCGGCATACCGGGGATCTGATAAACTTTAAAGTTTTTCACTCAAGGACCAGCGGGAGGAGGAAGCTCGGCGTCATCTTCACTATCTTCAACGTCCGAGGCATCGTCCTCTTCGGCTTCATCCGAGCCATCTTCAACGTTTTCAGCATTTTCGGCATCAGCAGCACCAAGGAAGCTCGGACCCTCGTTCCATTCATGAATGGGCGCATATTCGATGAGGCTATGGGCGCAGGCCTTACGCCGAGCAATCCACTCCGGGTCGCTGGACCATTTGGATCCGGTGCGCATGCGCGCTAGGAGGTTGAGGTCGATCTTCTCATACCACGTAAGCACGTAGTGGAGAACGGTCTCAGCTCCGGCACTGCCGGCAGATTCCCTCCAAAGGTCGAGCTGGGTCTCGCATTCCATCAGTTTGTCGACGAGAACTGCGGTCCCCTCCGGAGTATCTTCATTAGGCCAAAATACGTTGAAGATCCGAACTACCACGTCAAGGATATCTTTGCCATAGTTCTTCACGATTTCCACGCGAGAAGACAAGCTGACCAACAGGTAATCCATGTCATAGGGAATTTCTTCAGCGTCAGGAGCAATGGGGGTACCCCTCTCTCGATGGAACTTAGCAACAGCGGTGCTCGCAATAGCGTTGCCCTCTGGAAATTTGCCTGAAAACAAGACAGGAGAAACAAGTAAGAAAAAGACATGAGAAGCAACCCGGAGAAGTATGCCGGACGAAGGAAAATAACTTACGGTAAATATGGCTGTGGATCGGGGTTAACTCCTTGGTACAGTCATCGCACCTTTTGCGAAGCTACACAAGTTCAGTGTTCGCCGACTCGAGTTTGATGTCCACCTCCTGGAGAAGCTCTTGGTCTTTGGAAATCTCGAGGGTGAGGCGCTCCCGCTCTTCAGTATAGTCCTGGCCAGCTTTTTGAAGTTCGGCTTGGTGCTGCGCCTTTAGCTTCTTCATATCTGCCTTGAGCTTGGCAATCTCATCATCTTTGGCTCGGAGGAGGGCAAGCTCGTCGTCTTTCTTCTTAAGTTCGGCCTAATGCTGCCCTACTTGTTCGAGAAAATGCAGCATCATATTAGGCACAGGCACACTATCTTCAAGAGATGCTGAAATAGTTTGTTGACCCGGCAGAGCCGAGGTATGAATGATTGCCGAACCACGGGGAAAAATAGATAGAAAGCATAGCAAAGTTGAGCAAAAATAACTTACCCTTGATCTGGTCCAAATTCCTCCTCATGAGGATATTCTCAGCCTCCACCCCAGCTACGGAAACCGAATGATGGGTTAGCTCGGCAGAAAAAGACGAAGAAAAACGGGAAAATGCCAAGGAAGGAACTTACCCCTTTTCTCGTATTCAGCGAGAAGTGCTTTATGCTTTGCGCACAACATCTTGTGAGTGTCCAGCAGACGCTGAAACTCAGCACTTCGGCGGTTGGTGGTCACCTAAAAGGAATACGAAAAGGTAGCTTAGTCCTGTGTATATTCGAAGTGTACAAAAATCCGGGCCAAGTGGAACTTAACCTGAAGGGTTCGTAGCATGGAAAACAAAAAAATTCTACCGCAAGAACGAACAAAACCCAGATCTAATCTAGATAAAAGCCAAGATCTAATCTATTAGACATGTGCAACGAGATAGATTGGTACTAACCCTTGTAGACCCGAAAGCGTTAACGAGATTGGATCTCGTGGTTGATGTAGTCGATTACTTGCCGATCTCATGATCGAGTGGACGATCCTTCCGGCGCCGCGTTCCGGCAGCGCTTCCACAGTCGATCACACGTGCGGAGTCGAAGCAGACCTTCCTCTCCCCGTTCCAGTGAGCAGCGGAGGTAGTAGATCTCTCCACGGAATCCCAGCAGCACGACGGCGTGGTGGTGGTGGTGGAGTAGAGAATTCTGCAGGGCTTCGCCTATGCCTGTGCAGAAGAAAGGAGGAGGAGAGAGGCGGCGGAGATTTGGAGTAGTAGAGGAGGGCCTGGAGGGGGCGCCCCTACCCCTCTATTTAAAGGGGGAGGCGCCATGGGAGGGGAAGTCCTTGTAGGACTCCCCTCCCTCCTATGGCCGGCGGATTGGGAGGTGGGGGGAGGAGTCCTCCCCCCCCCCACGAATCCTTGTCTTACCCCACAATGACTCCTTGATCCTTTCTTGGTTTTCAAGCAAACTCCAAGAAATCTTCCAGAACCTTCCGGAACATTCCGAAACCTTCTAGAAACCTCATACAAATACTCCAGAACATTTCCTAACTCAGAAAATGATCCCCAATATATGGATCTTATTCTCCGGACAATTCCGGATCTCCTCGTGATGTCCCGGATCCATTCCGAGACTCCGAACAACATTCGGTCTCCAACACACATTCCATATCTACTTAAAAAAAACTTCGAACCTTAAGTGTGTCACCCTACGGTTCGTGAATATGTAGACATGACAGAGACACATCTCCTATCAATAACCATCAGCGGGACCTGGAGATCCATAATGGCTCCCACACACTCAACGATGACTTCGTGATCGATAGAACCATTTACATACGAGACCAATTCCCTTTGTCAGACGATACTTTACTTATCCGAGGTTTGATCGTCGGTATCTCTATACCTAGTTCTACCTCGCTACTGATAAGTACTCTTTACTCGTTCCGTGATATGTCATCCCTTGTGACCCAGTCATATGCTTGCAAGCTAACTAGATGACATTCCACCGAGAGGGCCCAGAGCATATCTATCCGTCATATGGATGGACAAATCCCAATCTCGGTTCATGCGCTTCAACACATACTTTCAGAATACCCAATGACACCTTTATGACCACCCAGTTACGAAACGACGTTTGATGTCATCAAAGTATCCATCCGGTGATGGTGATTAACATAACCTCATGGTCGAAGGATGAGGTTACTACGTATTTGAAAGCTTATAGCAATACGAACTTAATGACTTGATCTTATGCTACGCTTACTATGGGTGTGTGTCCATCACATCATTCTCCTAATGATATAACCTCGTTATTAATCACATCCTAATGTCCATGATCAGGAAACCATGATCATCAATTAATCAACAAGCTAGTTCAATAAGAGGCTTACTAGGGACTCTTATATGTTTACAAAACACACATGTATTAATGTTTCCGGTTAATACAATTATAGCATGGGATGTAAACATTTATCATAAACATAAAGATATAATAATAACCATTTTATTATTGCCACTTGGGCATATCTCCAACAGTCTCCCACTTGCACTAGAGTCAATAATCTAGTTAAAAACTTGTGCATTCAACACCTATGGCTTTCTGGTGTTGTATAGACACTATTGCTAGTGGTAAACATAATCTTCGGATCTGACACTTCCAGGTCCGTGTGTATTTGCATGTCCTTGCGTCTCTACGCATTACTCATTCTCCAATGAGATGGCATTGTATAATTTGGTTCTTTGGTGAGACCTTTAGTTCCTTCGACTCAAAATATGTTGATATTATTGTCACACAATATATCTTCATAGTATTAGCCCACTTGAACTACACCTAGTTTGATAACAAACTACCTAACACAAATGCCCTCCTTTGCTGCTACTATAGCAGTTATATACTTAGCCTTTTGTTGTAGTATCCGTCACGGTGTCTTAACTTTGGAACTCATCCAAATCCATCATGGAACATCCTTTCCATTACATTGTGCTACCCATAGTCTAAATTGAGATAAATTTAATTTGTATCTTGTGACAACACTAGTATCAATGTAACACTTTACAATGAACTACCTTTAACTATTTGTCACTTATACATGGTATATTCTTAGTTCTTCCAAAGCTCATAAGAATATCTTTACTATTGTCCAATGATTATCTTATGAATCATTCTGGTATATGCTCATAACATTTAGAGCATAGGACATATCTGGATGTTTACATCTCAAAGAATGATTGATCAAAATATTCTTGTGATTTCACCAAGTGTCAAAACACTTGAATCTTGTGTCAACACACTTGAATCTTGATTCAGTCCTTTCCGTGCGTCAAGAACCTTTCTTGTTGTTTCCATATTGAACTCATTCAACATCATATCTATGTACATTTGGAAAAACTATATTAGCGCCTCAATCTATTCATATAGACATTGATGCCTAATTCTCGAGTTATGCCTAAGTCTTTCACCGAAATGAAATTCTTAACCTGTGTCAATAAAAGATACATTATTTCTAATCAACAATATGTCCTCTACATAATGTATTAGAAATATGTCTCAGCGCTCCCACTTAATTTCTTGCAAATGCAAGCATCTTCATCATCTCCGATGAATTTAAACTCTTTTAACAGTTTCATCATGGTGAAGATTCCAACTCTGCTATGCTTACTTCAACCATTGAAGTTTTGCATACTGTTTTAGCATCCTTTGAATTAACAAAACCCTTTGGATCGTGTCATGTACACGTCCTAGGTAACCATTCTATTAGAAGAATTTGTTTTGTTTGTTCAACTACCATATACCAAAATATATGTAGTGGTTGCTATATTAATCCGTCCAGACTAAATATCGCTATGAAAGATCAAATCTTATCATAGTCAATTCCTTGAACATTGTCGTAAACTTCTTTCTGACATGTCGACTATTTCATAGATGTTAAACATCCATGTCTTATTTCTTTATAAATCCAAACACGACCGATAGGCTTCACGCCTTTCCGGAGGGTCTTCCAAGTTCAGAGACTTGATTTCTCGTGTATGGATACTATCACGGATTCTATGACTTCTAGTCATTTTATGGAGTCAGGGCCCATCATCGCTTCTTTGCATGTAGTCGGTTCATCATTGTCAAAACAATAACGACTTGCTTATCAAATCTTACTATTTGATTCTTACCGATCCACACGGTTCTATAGGAACTCTAATCTCCGAGATCACACCTTTTGTAATCACGAGAGCCATGAGCATTGTGGCCGTCACCGGGACACTTTTCGGCGCTGCGCTACTTAGCACATATAGCTAAGGTTCAACAACCTTATCAAAGTTCTATTGTCCTCCCACTTAACTTTTCACGAAAAATTCCTTTTCAGGAAACTTGACGTTCCAAGTGACAAACTCTTTTGTCCTCGGTGTTATGGAGAAATTCCTAACAAATTCTTTGGGATAACCTACAAAGACGTGCTTATCCGACTTTGGTTGTAAACATTTTACTTATGCATAACATACCAAAATTTAAGAAAAGACAATTCGGGTTTAATCCCAAACCATAACTCATATGGTGTCATTTCAATGGATCACGATGGTGCTCTTTTCAGTGTAAAAGCGGTAATCTCTAAAGCTTCAATCCTTAAAACATAATGGCAGTTTTATAAACGACACCCTTGATCTTACCATCTCAAACATGGTTTTATTTCATCTCTCGAATATGCCATACTCCTATGGTTTATCGGGAAACACAAATCATAGAACAATTCCTCAAGTCATTAGGTGTTTTTGCTAAACATGTAACTCAAATATCTTCCTTTATAATCGAATCATAAACTCTTTATTTTCTTGTTACAATGATTTTCAACTTCATCTTGAAAGTCTTTGAACAACTTTCAAATGTTTCATACTTCCTCCTTATTAAGTAAATATACAGATATATTCACTCAAATTTTCGGAGAAAGCATATAAAGCAAAAAGATCCATCGCATATGGCTACACATAATGGACTATGCACATCAGCATGCACAATTTCCAATAAGCTAGTCATCCGTTCCTATCTGGCCTATGGAGGGAGTTTCAATTATCTTGAGGAAAGTCTCACATGCGTCAATTGATCAAAATCAAAGACTCCAAAATTCCATCAACATGGAGTTTCTTCATGTTTTCTTTCAAATATAATTTAAACAATGATGTCACTTCATAAGTGATCTTTCAATCATTTGTCTTGCGACATTTTAGCAATAGTGTTTATGGATGTGATTTCTCCCACTAGACTTGTAAAAGTTCATCCATCCTTTATGGAATACGGTAATTATTTGAACAACCATTGTTCTCGTAATTCCGGAACAAAATAACAATTATTAAAACAAATCTTGAAGGCTAGGTTTGATGACAACGAAAAACACAATAACACTTTATTTGTTTTCGATGAACATCATCACTCATTCTCTTGCTAGTTACTTAGGCCATTGTAGTTCATGAATTGCGTTGTCCTGTATGACACTTCATACCAACCGATTCGGTATCCAATACCTAAGAGCCACATTGTTTAACAAGCAAGGAATACAACCATAACATGTATATCTTCTATATACCCAAGTTGGACATCTCCAACCTTATAATTTCTGCCAAATATTTTATAGATTCTCTTTCAGCAATTCATTTTTCTTTTAAAAGAATCTATCAACATCAATAGTGGTGTCATTCACATGACACATAGTACAAAGTGTGTATAGTCAAATACCAATACCTTTGGACTTGCACTTTGAAGTGGATCACCTTCATCAAATGTTTGGCATTCTTTCAAAAATCCATTCTTTAGTAATCTATTAGTGTAGTAAACATTTTACTTACATCTTCTATTCATCCTTATCATGACATCTTTCATGATCAAGCTGCTATAGCTTATAAAGGTGAATTGCGAGTATAATGTTTCTTTTTCAAAACCTTTTGGAGGATTAGGACGACTAGCGTCTCCAACCTGCACAAATTCTCATCAAATATGAGGACGTATACTCTATCATGTTGTAACCAACACATTGTTTTAGATATCGCAATACCTTTCACATATGATGGTTTCTGAAACATTGTTTTTAGCTCTTAGGTAAACTTGATATTAAAAACAATCTTTTGAGTATCAAGAATCATGAAGGCAAACATGATACATTAGATAGTAACACTGGAATTGTTACTCTTGATTTAATACTATTTATTAAACTTCACAGAGTAAATGGAGTTTGCTGAAAGTTTGCAATAGGACTTATAAACTTTAAATTGACATTCAAAACAATACGATACCAGTTCGTAAAGTAAATATCCAGAATTTCTATAGTTCCACTATCTCAATTATAACTAAGCGTAAGGTGGTGAACGGATGCCAATAACTACAACAAACTATGAAAATTCACTTTGATTGTTTTTATGATAAATTGAGTTCGACTAATCCAAATTACAAATGAACTCCCACTCAAAACAACATCCCTCGAGTTGTTTTAGTGATTACACGAACCAAATCCACTACACCAAGTCCGATCATCACGTGAGATGATGTAGCTTTAAAGGCGAACAATCAACATGTTCATCATATCATCCATATGACTCATGCTTTACCTTTCAGTATTCCGTGTTCCGAGACCATGTCTGTACATGCTAGGCTCGTCAAGGTTAACCTTAGTTTCCGCATGTGCAAATCTGGCTTGCACCCGTTGTATGCACACGTAGAGTCTATCACACCCGATCATCACGAGATGCTTCGAACGACGAGTCTTAGCAACGGTGCCAACTAAGGACGAACACTTTATTACTTGATATTTAGTGAGAGGGATCATCTTATAATGCTACCATCGCGATCTAAGCAATACAAGATGCATAAAGGATTAACATCACAGGCAATTCATAATTAGTGTGATATGATATGGCCCTTTCTTCTTGCGCCTTTGATCTCCATCTCCAAAGCACGGACATGATCTCCATCATCACCAGCATTGCGTCAAGGTCCGTGGCGCCACTTCATGGTTGTGCATCATCACTAGCAACTATTACAACTACTTGGAATAAAGCTATTACAAGATGAATAGACATGCAGGTCTTAACAGAATTAAAGACAACCATTAGGCTCCTGCCGGTTGCCATATTACAACAAGGATCATTGCATACATCAAATACAATCATAATCACATGATGGCCATATCACATCACAGAACCCCTGCAAAAACAAGTTAGACGCCTCTAGTTTTCTTTGCATGTTTTACGTGGCTTGGGGTTTTCGAATAAGAACGGATCTTACCTACAAACATGAACCACAACGTTGATACAAGTGCTATCAAGTGCAAAGTGTAGATTGGATCTATACTATGGTGGGAGAGACAGACACCCGCAAAGCCACTTGTGCAAAGCAAGTTACACGTCACCTGCAAAGCCACTTGTGCGATGACATGTAAGGTTAGCCCGAGCCGCTTCATCCCACCATACCGCAAGATGAAAAGTACACAAAGCAAAAGACGGCACGAGCACCAACGCCCACAAAACTATTGTGTTCTACTCGTGCAACAGATCTACGCATAGACACGGCTCTGATACCACTGAAGGGTTCGTAGCATGGAAAACAAAAAATTTCTACCGCAAGAACGAACAAAACCCAGATCCAATCTAGATAAAAGCCAAGATATAATCTATTAGACATGTGGAACGAGATAGATCGGTACTAACCCTTGTAGATCCGAAAGCGTTACGAGATTAGATCTCGTGGTTGATGTAGTCGATCACTTGCCGATCTCAAGATCGTGTGGACGATCCTTCCGGCGCCGCGTTCCGGCAGCGCTTCTTTAGTACAAATAGTGTAAAACACGATGTGGTTTATGGAAGTAACACACATGCAATGACACTAGGTGTGGTTCATGAAAAGAACAGACATGCATTGACACTGGTAGATCCTTATGTGGTTCGTGAGAAGAACACACATGCAATGACATTGGTGGATCCTTATGTGGTTTGTTTAGAGGAACAGACATGCAATGACACCGGTGGATCCACATGTGGTTTATGGAAGTAAAAGACATGCAATGACACTGGTAGATCCTTATGTGGTTCATGAATAGAACAGACATGCACTGACACTAGGTGTGGTTCATGAAAAGAACAAAAACGCAATGACACTGGTGGGCCCATCCTTATGTGGTTCATGAGAAGAACAGACAGGCAATGACACTTGTGGATCCTTATGTGGTTTGTTTAGAGTAACAGAGATGCAATGACACCGGTGGATCCACATGTGGTTTATGGAAGTAACACACATGCAATGACACTGGTGGTGGTTCATGAAAATAATAGACATGCAATGACACTGGTAGATCCTTATGTGGTTCGTGAAAAGAACAGTCATGCAATGACACTGGTGGATCCTTATGTGGTTTGTTTAGAGGAACAAACATGCAATGACTCTAGCCGTGGTTCATGAAAAGAACATACAGGCAATGACTCTAGCCGTGGTTCATGAAAAGAACAGACATGCAATGACACTGGTGGATCCTTATTTTGTTTATGGAAGGAACAGACATGCAATCACAATGGTAGATCCATATGTGGTTTATGGAAGTAACACACATGCAATGACAGTGGGTGTGGTTCATGAAAAGAACAGACATGCAATGACACTGGTAGAACCTTATGTGGTTCATGAGAAGAACAGACAGGTAATGACACTGGTGGATCCTTATGTGGTTTGTTTAGAAGAACACACATGCAATGACACCGGTGGATCCACATGTGGTTTATGGAAGTAAAATACATGTCCTTTCAAAAAAATGACACTGGTAGATCCTTATGTGGTTCATGAAAAGAACAGACATGTAGCAAAACTGGGTGTGGTTCATGAATAGAACAGACATGCACTGACACTTGGTGTGGTTCATGAAAAGAACAGACATGCAATGACACTGGTGGGCCCATCCTTATGTGGTTCATGAAAATAACAGAAAGGCAATGACACTGGTGGATCCTTATGTGGTTTGTTTAGAAGAACACACATGCAATGACACCGGTGAATCCACATGTGGTTTATGGAAGTAAAAGACATGCAATGACACTGGTAGATCCTTATGTGGTTCATGAAAAGAACAGACATGCAGTGAAACTGGGTGTGGTTCATGAATAGAATAGACATGCACTGACACTGGGTGTGGTTCATGAAAAGAACAGACATGCAATGACACTGGTGGGCCCATCCTTATGTGGTTCATGAAAAGAACAGACATGCAATGACACCGGTGGATACTTATGTGGTTTGTTTAGAAGAACACACATGCAATGACACTAGGTGTGGTTCATGAAAAGAACACACACGCAATGACACTGGTGGATCCTTATGTGGTTTTTTTAGAGGAACAGACATGCAATGACACCGGTGGATCCACATGTGGTTCATGAGAAGAACACACATCCAATGACTCTGGTAGATCCTTATGTGGTTCATGAAAAGAACTGACATGAAGTGACACTGGGTGTGGTTCATGAAAAGAACAGACATGCACTGACACTAGGAGTGGTTCATGAAAAGAACAGACAAGCAATGACACTGGTGGATCCTTATGTGGTTTATGGAAGGAACAAACATGCAATCACACCGGTGGATCCACATGTGGTTTATGGAAGTAACACACATGCAATGACACTGGGTGTGGTTCATGAAAAGAACATACATGCAATGACACTGGTAGATCCTTATGTGGTTCATGCGAAGAACAGACATGCAATGACACTGGTGGATCCTTATGTGGTTTGTTTAGAGGAACAGACATGCAATGATTATAGTCGTGGTTCATGAAAAGAACAGAGATGCAATGACTCTAGCCCAAGTTCAGGAAAAGAACAGACATGCAATGACACTGGTCGATCCTTATTTTGATTATGGAAGGAACAGACATGCAATCACACTAGTAGATCCATATGTGGTTTATGGAAGTAAAACACATGCAATGACACTGGGTGTGGTTCATGAAAAGAACAGACATGCAATGACACTGGTAGATCCTTATGTGGTTCATGAGAAGAACATACAGGTAATGACCCTGGTGGATCCTTATGTGGTTTGTTTAGAAGAACACACATGCAATGACACCGGTGGATCCACATGTGGTTTATGGAAGTAAAATACATGTCCTTTCAAAAAAATGACACTGGTAGATCCTTATGTGGTTCATGAAAAGAACAGACATGTAGTGAAACTGGGTGTGGTTCATAAATAGAACAAACATGCACTGACACTGGGTGTGGTTCATGAAAAGAACAGACATGCAATGACACTGGTGGGCCCATCCTTATGTGGTTCATGAAAATAACAGAAAGGCAATGACACTGGTGGATCCTTATGTGGTTTGTTTAGAAGAACACACATGCAATGACACCGGTGGATCCACATGTGGTTTATGGAAGTAAAAGACATGCAATGACACTGGTAGATCCTTATGTGGTTCATGAAAAGAAGAGACATGCAGTGAAACTGGGTATGGTTCATGAATAGAATAGACATGCACTGACACTGGGTGTGGTTCATGAAAAGAACAGACATGCAATGACACTGGTAGATCCTTATGTGGTTCATGAGAAGAACAGACAGGTAATGACACTGGTGGATCCTTATGTGGTTTGTTTAGAAGAACACACATGCAATGACACCGGTGGATCCACATGTGGTTTATGGAAGTAAAATGCATGTCCTTTCAAAAAAATGACACTTGTAGATCCTTATGTGGTTCATGAAAAGTACAAAAATGCAGTGAAACTGGGTGTGGTTCATGAATAGAACAGACATGCACTGACACTGGGTGTGGTTCATGAAAAGAACAGACATGCAATCACACTGGTGGGCCCATCCTTATGTGGTTCATGAAAAGAACAGACATGCAATGACACTGGTGGATCCTTATGTGGTTTGTTTAGAAGAACCCACATGCAATAACACTGGGTGTGGTTCATGAAAAGAACACACACGCAATGACACTAGTGGATCCTTATGTGGTTTGTTTAGAGGAATAGACATGCAATGACACCGGTAGATCCATGTGTGGTTCATGAGAAGAACACACATCCAATGACTCTGGTATATCCTTATGTGGTTCATGAAAAGAACTGACATGCAGTGACACTGGGTGTGGTTCATGAAAAGAACAGACATGCACTGACACTAGGAGTGGATCATGAAAAGAACAGACAGGCAATGACACTGGTGGATCCTTATGTGGTTTATGGAAGGAACAGACATGCAATCACACAGGTGGATCCACATGTGGTTTATGGAAGTAAGACACATGCACTGACACTAGGTGTGGTTCATGAAAAGAACACACATGCAATGACACTGGTAGATCCTTATGTGGTTCGTGAGAAGAACACACACGCAATGACAATGGTGGATCCTTATGTGGTTTGTTTAGAGGAACAGACATACAATGACACCGGTGGATCCACATGTGGTTTATGGAAGTAAAAGACATGCAATGACACTGGTAGATCCTTATGTGGTTCATGAATAGAACATACATGCACTGACAGTGGGTGTGGTTCATGAAAAGAACAGACACGCAATGACACTGGTGGGCCCATCCTTATGTGGTTCATGAGAAGAACAGACATGCAATGACAATAGTGGATCCTTATGTGGTTTGTTGAGAGGAACAGACATGCAATGACACTGGTGGATCCACATGTGGTTTATGGAACTAACACACATGCAATGACACTAGGTGTGGTTCATGAAAAGAACAGACATGCAATGACACTGGTGGATCCTTATGTGGTTTGTTTAGAGGAACAGACATGCAATGACTAGTCGTGGTTCATGAAAAGAACAGACATGTAATGACTCTAGCGGTGGTTCATGAAAAGAACAGACATGCAATGAGACTGGTGGATCCTTATGTGGTTTATGGAAGGAACAGACATGCAATCACACCGGTGGATCCATATGTCGTGCAATGACACTGGGTGTGGTTCATGAAAAGAACAGACATGCAATGACACTGGTACATCCTTATGTCGTTCATGAGAAGAACACACACGCAATGACACTGGTGGATCCTTATGTGGTTTGTTTAGAGGAACAGACATGTAATGACACCGGTGGATCCACATGTGGTTTATGGAAGTAAAAGACATGCAATTACACTGGTAGATCCTTCTGTGGTTCATGAAAAGAACAGACATGCAGCGAAACTAGGTGTGGTTCATGAATGGAACAGACATGCACTGACATTGGGTGTGGTTCATGAAAAGAACAGACGTGCAATGACACTGGTGGGCCCATCCTTATGTGGTTCATGAAAAGAACAGACATGCAGTGACACTGGTGGATCCTTATGTGGTTTTTTTAGAGGAATAGACATGCAATGACACCGGTGGATCCACATGTGGTTTATGGAAGTAACACACATGCAATGACACTGGGTGTGGTTCATGAAAAGAACAGACATGCAATGACACTAGTAGATCCTTATGTGGTTCATGAAAAGAACGGACATGCAATGACACTAGTGGATCCTTATGTGGTTTGTTTAGAGGAACAGACATGCAATGAGTCTAGCCATGGTTCATGAAAAGAACAGACATGCAATGACACCGGGTGTGGTTCATGAAAAGAATAGACATGCAATGACTTATGTGGTTTGTTTAGAATAAGACACATGCAATGGCACTGGGTGTGGTTCATTGAAAGAACATATAGGCAATGGCACTGGTGGATCCTTATGTGGTTTGTTTAGAAGAACACGCATGCAATGACACTGGGTGTGGTTCATGAAAAGAACAGACACGCAATGACACTAGTGGATCCTTATGTGGTTTGTTTAGAGGAGCAGACATGCAATCACACTAGGTGGATCCATATGTGGTTTACGGAAAAAAACAGACATGCAATGACACTGGCTGTGATTTTCACGAAAAGAACAGACATGCAATGACACTGGTGGATCCTTATGTGGTTCATGAAAAGAATAGACAGGCAATGACACTGTTGGATCCTTTTGTGTTTTGTTTAGAAGAACACACATGCAATGACACTGGGTGTGGTTCATGAGAAGAACACACACGCAATGAAACTGGTGGATCCTTATGTGGTTTGTTTAGAGGAACAAACATGCAATGACACCGGTGGATCCACATGTGGTTTATGGAAGTAAAAGACATGCAATGACACTGGTAGATCCTTATGTGGTTCATGAAAAGAACAGACATGCAGTGAAACTAGGTGTGGTTCGTGAATAGAACAGACATGCACTGACACTGGGTGTGGTTCATGAAAAGAATAGACATGCAATGACACTGGTGGGCCCATCCTTATGTGGTTCATGAAAAGAACAGACATGCAATGACACTGGCTGTGATTCATGAAAAGAACAGACATGCAATGACACTGGTGGATCCTTATGTGGTTCATGGAAAGAACAGACAGGCAATGACACTGGTGGATCCTTATGTGGTTTGTTTAGAAGAACACACATGCAATGACACTGGGTGTGGTTCATGAGAAGAACACACACGCAATGACACTAGTGGATCCTTATGTGGTTTGTTTAGAGGAACACACATGCAATGACACCGGTGGATCCAGATGTGGTTTATGGAAGTAAAAGACATGCAATGACACTGGTAGATCCTTATGTGGTTCATGAAAAGAACAGACATGCAGTGAAACTAGGTGTGGTTCGTGAATAGAACAGACATGCACTGACACTGGGTGTGGTTCATGAAAACAACAGACATGCAATGACACTGGTGGGCCCATCCTTATGTGGTTCATGAAAAGAACAGACATGCAATGACACTGGTGGATCCTTATGTGGTTTGTTTAGAAGAACACACATGCAATGACACTAGGTGTGGTTCATGAAAAGAACACACACGCAATGACACTAGTGGATCCTTATGTGGTTTGTTTAGAGGAACAGACATGCAATGACACCGGTGGATCCACGTGTGGTTCATGAGAAGAACACACATCCAATGACTCTGGTAGATCCTTATGTGGTTCACGAAAAGAACTGACATGAAGTGACACTGGGTGTGGTTCATGAAAAGAACAGACATGCACTGACACTAGGAGTGGTTCATGAAAAGAACAGACAAGCAATGACACTGGTGGATCCTTATGTGGTTTATGGAAGGAACAAACATGCAATCACACCGGTGGATCCACATGTGGTTTATGGAAGTAACACACATGCAATGACACTGGGTGTGGTTCATGAAAAGAACATACATGCAATGACACTGGTAGATCCTTATGTGGTTCATGCGAAGAAGAGACATGCAATGACACTGGTGGATCCTTATGTGGTTTGTTTAGAGGAACAGACATGCAATGACTAGTCGTGGTTCATGAAAAGAACAGACATGTAATGACTCTAGCCGTGGTTCATGAAAAGAACAGACATGCAATGAGACTGGTGGATCCTTATGTGGTTTATGGAAGGAACAGACATGCAATCACACCGGTGGATCCATATGTCGTGCAATGACACTGGGTGTGGTTCATGAAAAGAACAGACATGCAATGACACTGGTACATCCTTATGTCGTTCATGAGAAGAACACACACGCAATGACACTGGTGGATCCTTATGTGGTTTGTTTAGAGGAACAGACATGTAATGACACCGGTGGATCCACATGTGGTTTATGGAAGTAAAAGACATGCAATGACACTGGTAGATCCTTCTGTGGTTCATGAAAAGAACAGACATGCAGCGAAACTAGGTGTGGTTCATGAATGGAACAGACATGCACTGACATTGGGTGTGGTTCATGAAAAGAACAGACGTGCAATGATACTGGTGGGCCCATCCTTATGTGGTTCATGAAAAGAACAGACATGCAGTGACACTGGTGGATCCTTATGTGGTTTTTTAGAGGAATAGACATGCAATGACACCGGTGGATCCACATGTGGTTTATGGAAGTAACACACATGCAATGACACTGGGTGTGGTTCATGAAAAGAACAGAGATGCAATGACACTGGTAGATCCTTATGTGGTTCATGAAAAGAACAGACATGCAATGACACTAGTGGATCCTTATGTGGTTTGTTTAGAGGAATAGACATGCAATGAGTCTAGCCATGCTTCATGAAAAGAACAGACATGCAATGACACCGGGTGTGGTTCATGAAAAGAATAGACATGCAATGACTTATGGGGTTTGTTTAGAATAAGACACATGCAATGACACTGGGTGTGGTTCATGAAAAGAACATATAGGCAATGGCACTGGTGGATCCTTATGTGGTTTGTTTAGAAGAACACGCATGCAATGACACTGGGTGTGGTTCATGAAAAGAACAGACACGCAATGACACTAGGGGATCCTTATGTGGTTTGTTTAGAGGAGCAGACATGCAATCACACTAGGTGGATCCATATGTGGTTTACGGAAAAGAACAGACATGCAATGACACTGGCTGTGATTTTCATGAAAAGAACAGACATGCAATGACACTGGTGGATCCTTATGTGGTTCATGAAAAGAATAGACAGGCAATGACACTGTTGGATCCTTTTGTGGTTTGTTTAGAAGAACACACATGCAATGACACTGGGTGTGGTTCATGAGAAGAACACACACGCGATGACACTGGTGGATCCTTATGTGGTTTGTTTAGAGGAACAAACATGCAATGACACCGGTGGATCCACATGTGGTTTATGGAAGTAAAAGACATGCAATGACACTAGTAGATCCTTATGTGGTTCATGAAAAGAATAGACATGTAGTGAAACTGGGTGTGGTTCGTGAATAGAACAGACATGCACTGACACTGGGTGTGGTTCATGAAAAGAACAGACATGCAATGACACTGGTGGGCCCATCCTTATGTGGTTCATGAAAAGAACAGACATGCAATGACACTGGCTGTGATTCATGAAAAGAACAGACATGCAATGACACTGGTGGATCCTTATGTGGTTCATGGAAAGAACAGACAGGCAATGACACTGGTGGATCCTTATGTGGTTTGTTTAGAAGAACACACATGCAATGACACTGGGTGTGGTTCATGAGAAGAACACACACGCAATGACACTAGTGGATCCTTGTGTCGTTTGTTTAGAGGAACACACATGCAATGACACCGGTGGATCCAGATGTGGTTTATGGAAGTAAAAGACATGCAATGACACTGGTAGATCCTTATGTGGTTCATGAAAAGAACAGACATGCAGTGAAACTAGGTGTGGTTCGTGAATAGAACAGACATGCACTGACACTAGGTGTGGTTCATGAAAAGAACAGACATGCAATGACACTGGTGGGCCCATCCTTATGTGGTTCATGAAAAGAACAGACATGCAATGACACTGGTGGATCCTTATGTGGTTTGTTTAGACGAACACACATGCAATGACAGTGGGTGTGGTTTATGAGAAGAACACACATCCAATGAACTCTAGTGGATCTATCTTGGCATAATTTGATGTATTCCATGATGTATTTCGTTGTACAAGACACTTTCCATTTTTATACTACTCAGTTTTGCCCTTGGTTTTATGCGGTACTACTTAGTTTTGCCCACCCCCCTCTCTATCTTTCGTAGAAGCCCAAAACCGTGCTCACTAATTTCAGATCTGAACTTATTATTGATTCATTATGATAGTATTGTTTCTGGTCTTATCTACAAGTTGTATACACACGTCGGTGTTAGGAACCTATAGTCCCGAAGTGACAGAAATCGGGGTAGCCGAAAGGGAAAGGCTTTGATGTGAGGATCACATGTGTTCATGGAGTGTTAATGCTTTGCTCCGGTGCTCTATTAAAAGGAGCACCTTAATTGCCAGTAGTTCCCTAGAGGCCCCACTACAAACGGGCTGGTAGGACAAAAGATGTTGTGCAAGGTCTCATTGCGAGCACGTATGACTATATATGGAACACATGCCTAGGATTGTCTAGTACTTGGGTGCTTTATCTTATTTATCTACAATTGCCCTATGTTCTGATTGCTATGTGAATTGTCTTGTCCATGCAACGACCGTCCATCCATCCCTATGCCTACCGCACTCGAATCCCACTATTTACTGCTTTTGTTACTACTGTCTTTGCTTTGCTACTACTGTTACTTTACTGTTCCTACTACAAAACTGTTGCTACTGATAAACTGCTGTGAGCAAGATTGTTTCCAGGTGCAGCTGAATTGACAACTCAGTTGTTAAGGCTGATAAGTATTCTTTGGCTCCCCTTGTGTCAAATCAATAAATTGGGTTTCACTTCCCTCGAAAATACTGCGATACACCCCCTATACTTGTGGGTCATCAAGACTATTTTCTAGCACCGTTGCCGGGAAGCATAGCTTTATTTATCAAGTTCACTTGGATTCACTATTGTTCAAGCTAAGTTTATCTTTCTCCTTGTTTGCTTGTTTCTTTATCAAAAATACAAAAAAAATTAGTTCCTACTCTAGTTGTTGTTTTCGTTGGTTTGTTATTGTCTTGCTTTATCATGCTTGTTGTCAATGGTTGGTTTCTTTGAAACTGAATCTTATTGGCAAGGTGGGTTCACGAAAGATCAAAAGGATTATTATAAGGAACACCGCTTGTCACAAAAAGGGAAACACTTATGGGAACAAATTGATAGATTGTATACTATTGCTAGGAACGTGTTCTCTACTTATAATGTTACTTATTGCTGTGATGAGTCTTGTTGCAGAAAGAGGTATAAACACCTCCCTTTTCAATGTGAGTATAGTGATAATGATACCATATCTTCCTATGCTAAAGGAATTTATGACTTTGATGATGCAGAACAAATTGAAGAATTTATTGCTTGGAAGGGTGCTTTTGAACTTGCTAGTTTGCTTGAAAATAGTGATGATTCACCTTACAAATATGAGGTGTATGGTATACTTAAATTTTTCTTTGATAATTACAAGGATGAAAATGGCTATATTCTTGAGTATTTTAATAGATGGTTTCCACAAATGGAAGAGACTAATGCCTTGCGGGATCCCATGGAAGAAGAAATTGATGAACCTGAAATCCCATTAGATGAAAAAGAGGAGGAGAGTGATGAACAAAGGGAGGAAGAATGGATTAGCTACCCATGCCTACCTTCTAATGAGAGTAACTCTTTATCCCTTACATTATTTGATTGTCCCCCTTACTTACTAAAGGAGAATGAATGTTATGTTCCTGAGGTTTCTCTTGAAACTGTTTATAATAAAGCTCTAGTGCTTGTAGATCATGAAGAGCATGCTTTATGTGATAGTTATATTGTTGAGTTTCTGCATGAGGCTACTGAAAATTATTATGACAGAGGAAAATATGGTTGTGGAAGTTTTCATGGTATTGAAACACCTCTCTATGTGCTGAAAGTTTTGAAGTTCCTCTTGTTTTATCTTCCTATGCCTGTCACTTTGTTCTTTGCAAATTTATTTGCATACACGATTCCTATGCATAGGAAGTGGGTTAGAATTAAATGTGTTTTGGATTTGCTCCTTGATGCTCTCTTTTACTTCAACTCATATTTCTTGTGAGCGCATCCTCTCAAACTTTTATGCCTGGAGATGATAATATGTCTATTATTCTTGGGAGACATTTTCTTAAATACTGCAGGAGCTGTTATTAATTGTAATCAAGGGAAGGTGACCTTCCATGAACACATTGTCTATTTCCTCAAGAATATTGAAAGGACTTATGGTTTGAATTCAATTGAACATGTTGAGGGCATTCAAGTTGGAGAAATATATTGTCCCATACGAAGAGAACAATTTGAAACTATTATGATTGGGACCATTGCTATCAAGGTTGAGGTAACATAATCATTAGTGGAATACAAAGTTTTGTCTCATATGAAATTGTTTTGGTAACAAGACCTGATCAACCTTGTTAACAAAAGGATTTCATTGAACAAAACAATGTTTTCATCGTGATTATTTCTGTTTACTTCTATTCTATCCATTCTAGTTTTTGCTTATGCCTAACTTAAAGGCGTTAAAGAAAAGTACTTGTTGGGAGATAACCCAAGAGTTTTAGATGAGTCTTGGAAGTTATTACCTCTTTAATAACCGCTCCTTATCCTTTTTATTTGCTTTTTGTGCCAAGAGTAACCTCTAATGAGAGTGAAGTGATGATTGGGAAAGTTGCTGTCCCGAAACAGATTTCTGTGCTTCACCCTAAAAATTCGGGAGAGAGCTCTGTATGTCGGATTGAGCTGTAATTTTTTTTTTCTTCTGACCCAGGTTGTTATATAACTTTCTTTAGTTCAACACATTTTTATTTGAGCAACAGAAGGTCTTCTAAAAAATTCGTCTTTACCTGCTGGTCTGTTTTGACAGATTTCTGCCATTTTCCGCATTTGCTTCTTGTTGGTTCCTTTTTGAGTTCTTTTGGGGAATTAAGCTTTTTGAGGGAAGTGCAACAGTAGCTAGTGTTCTAATGGAAGTTTATTGGTGTTAGAACTGAACCTTAAGACTTATTTATCTTGAGTGTACTAATGTTGCTAATAAAGATTGTGTGAAGTTTTGTATGAGGGAAAAATTTCAGGTGTATGGAAGGAATGAGTAATGAGATGAAGGATGGACTAAAGCTCAAGCTTGGGGATGCCACGCGTGTCACCTCAAGAAATATCCAAGAATTTCAAGCGTCAAATCTTGGGGATGCCCAAGGCATCCCCTTCTTCATCAATAAAAATCCCAGGTTTCTTTTAAACACTTCATTTTTATTGTTTTATGCACAGTTGTGTTGTTCTTGGAGCGTCTTCTTTTTCGTTTTTGTTTTGGTTTTTAGTTTGCATGGTTTGCTTAGTTTGCTGAATAAATTGGTTGGACCCCCCTCTTTCATACATTGGTGTTCAAATGGTTTGGTTTGGTTTGGAAAAGAGTAGGAAAGCTCATGCTTATGTGGTAAAGAGAGCTTGTTTTTGACTGTGGCCTATGCTTTGTCATGCCATGCTTGATATTGTTTTGGCTTTATGCTTAGTATTCTTTGCTGTAGCATGACTTGTTATAAACAACTTTGATTGATTAATGTGCATTGGATGAATCATGCGTTGTTTTAGCATATTAAAGCATAGTATAGTGGTATTCTCCTTTGATGCTTTATTTGGGTTGACTTGGCGCATGCTCACACCATGTTATGACTATCCCAAGTAGACATAAGACTTTATGATCCTTTAGTTTTCAACTTGTAGTATCACTTTATGCTTTGATCAATGATGTTTTGTCGCTCTGCATGATTATGGCCATTATTGCTCTCTCGTTTGTCGCTCCCTTACTATTGCTAGCCTTCATTTTCACTGGGTGTTTTACTCATGTTTCCAACTCCCTAAACCAAATATTTCCAAAGCGTCCACCATACCTACCCATTAGCATCATTTGCTACTTTCGTGCATATTCAATATGCCTTGTTTTCTTCCGAATAAAATGTTTGCTTGTTATGAGAAAGTTAGTTAGTAAAGCTCTCACGAACTTGATGGCACACTTTATTTTCTTGCACTTAATAAACCTGAACCATTGCGTCCTTCTTTGTTGCGCATATGCTTGCGCTTTATGAGTTGAAGTTAGCAGAACCATGTATCATGGGGACCGCTTTCAGCGTTTCATATGTACTTTGTACTTAGTTGATATCATGTTCTTTTGCTTATGGATCCCGGTGGTGTGAAATAAAAGTGGAACTTGTAAGATCATGGAGTTTTTATGTATGTTAGAGAGACGCCTGGGCCGCTAGCCTAAGCCATGCCTAATCATGGTGGAAACTTGCAGCATAACCATAATGAGCATTCTATGAAGCATCCTCAATAAAAATCTATGCACATAGTAAATAAAAAGATCACTGAGATGCTCATTGTTTGCTTGCCTTATCATTTTGATCATGGGATAGCTCCCGTGTCATGTGCAAGGGGTACCCCGTTGGCAGTTCTCGATGATACGTACATACTTACAATGACAAGAGCTTAGTTGTGACTGAAGTTGAGTAGCATGAGGATCGGTCTTCGTAAGTAAGGGGCCTGAGACCAATTTATAACTTGTTAAGTATATCCTCTTAGTTGTGTCACTTTCACCTTAACCACATTAAAGATGCTTATGATAGGGGCAATGAGAGCTCAAAGCTAACGAGTACCATACTTTCAGCATTTGGAAGCCTTTCAAAATTGTTCAAAACCTTGTTCTTCCACTTGTTGAGTCTCCACTTATTCTATGAGCACTTTCTTGAGAGCATAGTGGCCATTCTTAGTACTATGTGCATTGTCCCAAGACTTGTTGATTGATGCATACCTTGATATTGCTTGTTTTAAACTGTTTGTATCTAGTCACTCGTGTAAACTTTGAAGGTGTCCTATGCATTTATGTTTGCTACTCTATGAGGGACAAGCTGAATGCCACTATGCTATGTTTTCTTTATGTGAAACAAACAAACGTCTTGCAAAGCATTCTTATTCATGAATCTTTTGTTTGTGCCTTTTCATGTTGCATCATAGTTTCTTTGTCTTATTGCTAGAACTTTGTCTTTGATGTTATGATTGAAGTACTATGATCCCAGCTTTAAATGTTTTGCAAATACTTGGATCAAGTCTTTGATGGTGCATGTCACCTCAAAAATTATTTCTTTTTATCACTTACCTACTCGAGGACGAGCAGGAGTTAAGCTTGGGGATGTTGATACATTGCAAATGTATCTATAATTTTTGATGCTCCATGCTTGGTTTTATCTATAAGCTTGTCCACACTTTGGAGTACTTTTCATATGATTTCTTGGACTAACCTATTAACAAGAGCCACAGTGCCAGCTGCCTGTTTTCTGCTGTTTTTGGTTCCAGAAAAGTCAGAAAATGAATATTCTCAGAATTGGACGGGACAAAAGCCAAAGTGCCTATTTTTCCAGAAGACTCACGGAGCCAGAATACGAGATGGAGGAGGGCCAGGGGCTGGCCACACCCCCAAGGCGCGGCCTAGGCCTGGCCGCGCCAGAGCCTGGTGTGGTGGCTCCAGGCACCCCCTCGGTCTCCCTCTTCGCCTATAAGAAGCCTTCTGACCTAAAAACTTCGGGGGGTTCGACGTTTTTCCACGAAAAGTTTTGCTGCGCTGCCGCCACCGAAGGGGAGATTCGGGGGACAGAAAGTCTCTGTTCCGGCACCCTGCCGGGACGGGGAAGTGCCCCCGGAGCCATCTCC
Organism: Avena eriantha; assembly: GCA_910589775.1. Lineage (NCBI taxonomy): Eukaryota > Viridiplantae > Streptophyta > Magnoliopsida > Poales > Poaceae > Avena > Avena eriantha. Next base: position 309,604,795 of record OU342743.1, read on the forward strand.
ATCGACCTCCACCATCATCTCCATCGACCATCCATGTTTCCCCCATCTATGAGTGAGTAATCCCCCGCTGTAGGCTATGGGGATGGTAGGGATTGGATGAGATTGTTCATGTAATGGCATCAGATTGTTAGGGCATAGTGCCTAGTATCTTTTATTAGTGCTTTATGACTTTGTTGCGACTTGTTGTGCTTAATGCTTGTCACTAGGGCCCGAGTGCCATGATTTCAGATCTGCACTTATTATTGATTCATTATGATAGTATTGTTTTTGGTCTTATCTACAAGTTGTATACACACGTCGTTGTCCGGAACCTATGGTCCCGAAGTGACAGAAATCGGGGTAGCCGGAAGGGAAAGGCTTTGATGTGAGGATCACATGTGTTCACGGAGTGTTAATGCTTTGCTCCGGTGCTCTATTAAAAGGAGCACCTTAATTGCCAGTAGTTCCCTAGAGGCCCCGCTGCAAATGAGCTGGCATGACAAAAGATGTTGTGCAAGTTCTAATGGCGAGCACGTATGACTATATATGGAACACATGCCTAGGATTGTCTAGTACTTGGGTGCTTTATCTTTTTTATCTGCAATTGCCCTATGTTCTTATTGCTATGTGCATTGTCTTGTCCATGCAATGCCCGTCCATCCATCCCTATGCCTACCGCACTCGAATCCCACTGTTTACTGCTTTTGTTACTACTGTCTTTGCTTTGCTACTACTGTTACTTTACTATTCCTACTACAAAACTGTTGCTACTGATAAACTGCTGTGAGCAAGATTGTTTCCAGGTGCAGTTGAATTGACAACTCAGTTGTTAAGGCTGATAAGTATTCTTTGGCTCTCCTTGTGTTGAATCAATAAATTGAGTTTCACTTCCCTCGAAAATACTGCGATACACCCCCTATACTTGTGGGTCATCAATTGGTTGTCACAGTTGTCACGCGGATCGTGCACACCAACCGTTGATTCTGTGTGATCCAACGATGATCGTTGCACACCTTGTTCCCTTCACAATACATCGTGAGACATCACGGACGTCTCCCTCCGCGAGACTTCTACAGGAAGGAACACGATGCCATCCATCAAAAAAGTCGTCGAGCGGTCATGTCAATTTAATCAAGTCTGAAAAGCCTACTACTACTACTACAACTCATGCACGGGACAACGGGGTCATCGAGTGCACGGTTGTTGACGGGACACTGCAATTTATTGCCACTTGATTTTAATCAGACATATCCCATTTATACGCAGCGCTCTCAATCTCACTTCCAACTAGGCTCTACCGCTAGTAAATTCCATGAGTCAAGGGCCCCCCTCGAGTAGATCTAACGTTGCTAGAAATTAGTTCCGCGCCACTTGCATGCAGTGGAATCGAGGTCTGCCATGAGCGTGTTTTCAATGCAGCTCTAAAGTGGAGATTGTGACTATTTCAAAAAAAAGGGAATCGAAAAAAAGGGTGGAGATCGTGGTAGCCCCCCGTGGAAAATAATTGTATGGGACCTGGTCCACAAAATCAGCCCCGTGGACAAACTCCAGTGATTGACACGTGGCATTTGTGGTGGTTTAGATCTAAAAATAGACACACAAGTATTGTAATTTTTCTCTCACTTGGACATGTGTCAATCATAGGAGTTGGTCCACGGGGCTAATTTCGTGGACCAGGTCCCATAGAATTATTTTCCGCCCCCCGCCCACCACACGTGTCCACTCGAGGACTACGAATGGTCCGGTGTTTATAACCCCCCTCGACCTTCTTCTTCCATGAGCTCGTGTCATTTCCCCCCAGTCTGTCTAGTCCCAAGACCCTAATCTACACCTGCCGCGCGCGCTGAATCTCCCTCGTTTGCACTACCTCCTTCCCTTGGTGCGCCATGAAGCGCACACGTGGAGAAGATCCAGAGGTGAAGCCAGTTGAAGGCGAAGCAGCAGATGGCTTGGTCGTCGCCAAGCAGACGGAGCCGTCTTCTCCGAGCACGAACGCCGCGTGTCGCCACACCGTCGAGGGTGCGAATTCATCCGTCCAGCCAGTAGCCATCGCCGCCAACCAGCAGGTGGTAGCCGTCGCCGCCGAGCAGAAGTTGGTAGCCGTCGCCGCCGAGCAGCAGGTGGTAGCCATCGCCGCGGAGCAGCAGGTGGCCGACAACGTCGTGGCCGACAACGTCGTGGTGCCAGCGGAAAATCTGGATGTGGGGCAGGCAGCAGGCGGAGGCAATCCGGTGACTACATCGACGACCCCATCGCCATTCAAGAAATCTTCGACGCAATCGCGGAGAATGATGAGTTCGAGGAGGAGGTCCCTGATGAGGAGTCCCCGCTGACTACATTGCTAGCTTCTCTATTCGCAGCCGCAGTTTTCACTGTTCATACATAGGATTTGCTCAATCGTGTACTAATTCTTTTGCTCTTGAAGTAGGGTAGTATATATATGATTCAATCGGTTGATTGATGCATCTGCCATCTAGTCACAAAACCCCAATCCGTCTAGTCACGAAACCCCAATCTGCTCATCTGCCATCTAGTTGAGTTTGCTAGTTGAGTGTAGATTTCGATACACAGCAGGCCTATAACATTACATTTCTATTCCTTACTGAGCCCAATGATTCAATTTTGCCCCAAAATAGTGCAAGGGCATCTGATGGTCTCGTTTTCTTAGGGATGGTTAGTGGACCTGAGGCAGAAATGCACATAAACAATATAGGTTATGTTGCTGGTATTTTGGTTCTCTGACTCCATCACTGAAAAAAATGAGGCCCTAATTTTTTCTCTCATATGGAACCTAAATATATAATATTTGTATTGTTTCTGATCTATGAATGCGTTGTATGATGCATTTTTATATCCCTGAATATTGTTTGGTACGATTACATTTCAATTTCTTATTGTGGCCAATGATTCAAATTTGCCTCAAAGAGAGGCAGACACATTGGTGTCAAATTTTTACAGGGATGAGTGAGCGAACCTGGGGCCATGTACAAGATCAATATAAGTTGTGCAATTGTTAATTGGTTCGCTTACGCCATCTCTGTAGAAACTTATGAGGCTGTAATCTTTATTCTACATTCATAGAACTATGATATTTGAATTATCTATTCCATGCATTCATAGTGTATAAGAATTACATTTTAGTTTGTCACCGAGGCCAATGACTGAAATTTGCCCCAAAAGAGTTCAAGTGGAGACACGTATGATGGTGTCGTGTTTTAGGGATGGGTTGGTGAACCCGAGCAAGCAATGCACACAAACAATATAGGTTGTGATGTTGGTACTTTGGTTCCCCAACTCCATCTCTGAAACAAATTTTGAGGCCCTAGATTTATTCTCATATGGAACTACATATATGATCCTTGAATTGTTTCTGATCTTTTAATGATTGGTATGATGCATATGTATATGAATGGTTTTGATCATAAGTATTTTTAACATGCACCTGAAGATTAATTGTTTAGTTTTTTATTTATAATTACAATATTTAGGCTTGTTTTTGTACCTGACTATGTATATCCCTGAATAATATTTTGTACGATTACATTCAATTTCTTATTGTGGCCAATGATTCAAATTTCCCCCAAAAGAGAGGCAGACACATTGGTGTCAGATTTTTTCAGGGACGAGTTAGTGAACCTGGGGCAATGTAAAACAACAATATAGGTTGTGCAATTGTTACTTGGTTCACTCACGTCGTCCCTGAATTAACTTATGAGGCCGCAATCTTTATTCTATATTCATAGAACTATGTTATTCAAATTATCTATTCCATGCATTCATAGTGTATAAGAATTACATTTTAGTTTGTCACCGAGGCCGATGATTGAAATTTGCCCCAAGAGAGTTCAAGGGGAGACAAGTTTGATGGTGTCGTGTTTTAGGGATTGGTTGGTGAACCTGAGGCAGCAATGCACACAAACAATATAGGTTGTGCTGTTGGTACTTTGGTTCGCCTACTCCATCTCTAAAACAAATTATGAGGCCCTAGATTTATTCTCATGTGGAACTACATATATGATCCTTGAATTGTTTCTAATATTTTAATGATTGGTATGATGCATATGTATATGAATGGTTTTGATCATAAGTATTTTTAACATGCACCTGAGGATTAATTGTTTGGTTTTTTATTTATAATTACAATATTTAGGCTTGTTTTTATACCTGACTATGTATATCCCTGAATAATGTTTTGTACGATTACATTTCAATTTCTTATTGTGGCCAATGATTCAAATTTGTCTCAAAAGAGAGGCAGACACATTGGTGTCAGATTTTTTCAAGGACGAGTTAGTGAACCTGGGGCGATGTACAACAACAATACAGGCTGTGCAATTATTACTTGGTTCACTCACGCCGTCCCTGAATAAACTTATGAGGCCACAATCTGATGCAATTATTTGTCATTGTGTTGAGATGAAATGATATATGAACCGATCAAACTATTGCTGAGATGCTTTTTCTTTGATATCCTCGGATATATTGTCTTACATATACATGTTGTTAATTTTTGAGTTGTAATACAATTGAATCATATGTACGAGTTCTAAGTTATGTTCTTAAAAATCAACAGGAGGATGATGATAAAGTGGACGCTAGCAAGGAATCCAGGGACAACAAGAGCCGCTACATGCTAAGGCGGTTACGGTGTGAGCTAATCCGTTTCCACCGTAGGGGGAGACTGTTTTGCCCATTATGTGGCAGAGCAATCAACGTGGACCTCAACAGCATGATCCAGCACACGGAGGGCGTTGGCAGAGGCGGAGGCAGAAGCCATAGGCCGATTACCTTGGCGCGGCACGCAACCTATGGAAAATTCCTCTAGGAGTATGTCAGGACTGGCCTGTATCCCATCGACTAGGCTGTCGCTGCCTCCTGCTGATAAACCCCTGCCCTGCTAGGCGTCTCCGTGTCCCGGCCTCCTGCTGTAGCCCCTGATTTTATTTTGTTCTCGTTAATTATTACCTGTGTGTTGCATGTAAGACAATATATTCGTGGTGTGTCTAGTGAACCTTATATATTAATCTACTCTTTTATATGGAGTGCCTTAAAGTTTCTAGTGTTAAATTATATTTACTGATCATGCTCATGCACACTACAAAATATTTCTAGTGCTCAATTATATTATAATTGTCAAGAAATACATCAACAAGTTAAATTGGTTCAAATTTTGTATTGAAGTAACTAAATGTATCACACACATAATAAACTAGAAACTAAAATCTAGTTCAAACACATAATGTATCACCACCACTTGTTGTCGTCCTTGACTTGCTTCCCCTTCAGCCGCTTGATGTCGCCACCGTCCCAAGATCCCTGCTCGTCCTGAAACCGCTTTCTGTCCTCCTCGCGCTTCTTCTCCTGGGCTAGCTTGCAACTAGGGCATAACTCTCTCGCGAAAAACCTCGCCTTAACCATCCCATATTTCATGGTAATGGTCTTACTATACAACTCGTACGCAATGTAGGCGTCTCTGGCTGCATACTCAAGGCGCGTCTGGCTCATCGGCTTCCACTCCCAGTAGTCGTGATCGAGTCGCTTCAATTTCTTCAGTTTTTCATAGGATTTATCGATGATTTCCGCTGCCAGATCACCCATGCCATCCTTCGCTTGGTATGATTTGATCTTGTACAGATTTTGGATGTCGATGTGGTGCCCCTCTGGAATTTTTATCAACGCACGAGAAAGCATAATTGTGTCATTTGTGATATCCACGCTAGTGAAAGTTATCTCTTTCCTACACAAGAACTCGACCAGAACCGGACAACGCATCTCAGTTGGTTTACTCCTGCACTTAGATGGTTCTAGGGATGTAAGGGAACAAGGGATGCAGAAGTGGTGATCTCAAATTTAAATTTTACATACCTATAGAAGTGGTAAACGAGGACCTCCTCATGTATGGCGATTTGCACGACAGCGATCTCTTGTGGAGGATTTTTTCTCTTATTTGTACGGGTGTACTCCAAGTCTAGCCCCACAAACTTGTGCTTCTCTTTCTCAAGCAATTGCTCAAACCTGGCGAGAGTTGTCTCCACAGTCGCTTCATCATTTGTGTACACCACTGTCAAAGTCGTGGTGCCATGGGCAGGGACCAAGTGGGTCTCTGTTGTGCGTTTCCCATCGTCCATTCCTGCAAGGAAATGGGTGAAAGGAACTGCTTGCAAGGAACTGCCTTCGAGAGGAAGAAGAAGATGAACAGACGGTTCCAGAACAGAGGAAGAAGAAGCGCCCAGGAAAAACTTCAGAGGAATGACTCAGGAAGAGGAATGACTGCAGAAGAAACATGGTAACTACAACTTTCAGTTCGAGAACTCACCGTGGTTACGTGGAGATCATGGCAGTGCCGCCAGTTCATCAAGTGGGGCCAGTTCCTGCGAGAATATGAAATTAGCTGTGCATTTTTCTATGCGAGAAATTGAGAGAAGTCATTTATATTTTGTCTGTCATAATTAAACACAATGAAGTTAATACAGCCCAAGAGATTTGAACAAACGAGATTTGCTAGTTTAACATACACCAACACTTACAGGCCCAACATGGCAGAACTTGGAGAGCCCCAGAACTTGAGCTACCACGGAGACCTCGACAGAGGTGGCAGAATTGGTGCGGGTGCAACCACGGCGACGGCGAGCTCGGATTCTAGAAGAGGAAAACAGAACCGAGCATGATCGACAAGGTGATAGATCTCACCGGGAACCAATTCTCGTCCCTGACTGTGCCATGGGTGCGTCCATGGTGAGGGCGAGCTCCGACTCGGGATGGGGAGGAGAGCGGGGCCGAGCAGCTTCGTCACTTCCCAGCTCTGTGCCATGGCCGCGACCACAGATTGCCGCTCCGGGGAAGAAGATGAGTAATGGAGGCGCCAACGCTGCAAGCCTACATGGAGGAGAGCTGGGTCGAGCAGGTTCGTCCACGTCCCAGCTCCGTGCCATAGCTGCGACGCCTCACAGATTGCCGCTCCGGGGAAGAAGAAGACGCATAATGGATGCAGGTGCCAACGCTGCAAGCTTAACTGACACCTAAGCGACGGGAGCGATAGGAGCGGCATAACGGCGAGAATTGACGGGGGGGGGGGGGCAACTTGACGGTCGTTAGCCTGACTTTTTTATTGAAACATAAAGTTGAATTCGTGCCGAAAAAGACCCTCTGAGTATTTGGCACGCCAACTATAGTCATCGCGGATGATATCAGGGAACTCGGGTACCGCGTTGCCTGGACACCCCAACTTTCGGGCCGCAAAATGATATTCTCTGCTGATTGCATCATGTCTCTATGGGAAAAGATGAATTATACTCTATTTCTATCTCTACAAAAGGGTAACTCTTTTTGTGCACTTTTTAATTTTTTTCTTTGACAATTTGTGCAGTCTTTGGTTAACGTGCCATTTTTCAGGCCCATAGGAGCAACTTAACAAGCTGATGCAACACTTTTAAGGTCTCGTGGCATAAAAAAAATTCAATAAAAAATCGAAAATATAATTATTTGTTTTTTTGTTTGTGGATTTTTCTCTCCAGTTGTAACGCACGGGCATATTTTCTAGTACATCGATATGATGTGGAATGTGGAGTGATCCAGAACTGAAACGAGGCTTCTGCATCTACAGTTGCGAGGGACACATGTAGGGATGGTCAAATGTCAAGGGAACGAAGTTGCTCAGGCATCTCCACTCCATCCCCCCTAAACGGTTTTTGGGGGCGCCGCCGCATAAAATCGCTCCTAGCCCCCCCTCCCAATAAATTATTCATTCGGTGGGTGCTTAAAAAACATCTGGCACCCCCAGCCCAACCCCCTCCCACAGGGAGTCAATCGCGGGCGCCGGCTACCACTTTGGACCCATGGCTCCACCCGACAACCTCTCCACTATCTTTAATATTGGGGGCATGATTGGGTAGTACTCACTCCTATAACTAAAAATCAACTGGCATCTCAATATACGGGCTACCGTCGGACGCCTGCGTGCTGGAGCTGGCCTCGCTCAATTATGATGATATTGTTTCTTCTTAATTAGTTGTATGCACCATCTAAGAAAACCGAAATTAGTTCCATAACTTCTTGGAATGGATGGTTAATTACTTAAACTAATACCCCAGAAAGCTGGCCGTCGGCGTAGAATTGCCCTCGGCGTACGAGAGCTACGCCGACGGCTGCCCTCGACGTAGCTATTTTCCCTTTTACCCTCATCAATCTTTGAAAAATCATAACTAAATCATTCTAATTCAGAAAAATACAAATAATATATCAAAATTTGTAGAAAAATAAGATATATCTATCTACACTCAAATATTGCACAATTTTTAAATAAAAATTAAGTAAAACATAAAAAATTACATATAGTTTCAAACGAGCATAAAAAATTTAAAAACGATCCAAACAATGCGAAATCTTCGCGCGGGGTCATATTATGTGATATAGTTGCAAGGAAAAATATCAAACTTGGTATATTGATTATGTCTCAAAAAAAACTTTCACAAAATGACCTATCTCATTCGAGGTTTATTGACTTTCGGGTCAAATAACCAATGTTATGGCTAGAATCAAGGCATAGTTTGTGATAATGTGCCCATATTATGCATGAATGTGAATCATGGGAGGGAAAACAATGTTGCAGGAGGAAGTTTTCCTTTTCATCGCACCAAAAAGCCATTTTCCATTTTCTGAGCGCAAAAAATGGAGGGTTTTGTGAAGAAACCACCAAATGGCTAATTCAAAATGCTACCACCCCATTTTTCAAAAATACTAGACCACCTTACATGAATAATGTCCTAAGAGGGGGATATGAAACCTTTCCGTCCATCCTTGATGAAAAAGACAAATTTCTGCTGAATCGATAGGAAGTGGGTCAGATATGAACTATAGGTACATGATCTGATGCTCATTATTTTAAAAAAAATCATTTTTAGGTTCATAATATGGTATTTCATCAGAGTCCACTTCAAGTTTAGCGAGGCTCAGCCCCGAGCTAAGAATCTTCATGCCCGTCGTTCGACAAAGTTTGACGATAGTTTGAAACGGGCATAAAAAAATTCAAAAAGGATACAAACAATGCGAAAACTTCGTGTGGTGTCATATTATGTGATATAGTTGCAAGGAAAAATATCAAACTTGGTATATAGATTATGTCTCCAAAATATCTTCACAAAATGACCTATCTCATTCGAGATTTATTGACTTTCGGGTCAAATGACCAATGTTATGGCTAGAATCACGGCATAGTTTGTGATAATGTGCCCATATTATGCATGAATGTGAATCATGGGATGGTGAACAATGTTGCAGGAGGAAGTTTCCTTTTCATCGTACCAAAAAGCCATTTTCCATTTTCCGAGCGCAAAAAATAGGGGTTTTGTGAAGAAACCACCAAATGGCTAATTCAAAATGCTACAACCCTATTTTTAAAAATACTAGACCACCTTACATCGATAATGTCCTAACAGGGGGATATCAAACCTTTCCGTCCATCCCTGGTGAAAAAAGACAAATTTCTGCTGAATTAGTAGGAAGTGGGTTAGATATGAACTACAGGTACATGATCTGATGCTCATTATTTTTTTTAAAAATCATTTTTAGGTTCATAATATGCTATTTCATAGGAGATCCACTTCAAGTTTAGCGAGGCTCAGCCCCGAGCTAAGAATCTTCATGCCCGTCGTTCGAGAAAGTTTGACGATAGTTTGAAACGGGCATAAAAAATTTCAAAAAGGATCCAAACAATGTGAAACCTTCGCGTGGTGTCATATTATGTGATATAGTTGCAAGGAAAAATATCAAACTTGGTATATTGATGATGTCTCCAAAAAACCTTCACAAAATGACCTATCTCATTCGAGGTTTATTGACTTTCGGGTCAAATGACCAATGTTATGGCTAGAATCAAGGCATAGTTTGTGATAATGTGTCTATATTGTGCATACATGTGCATCATGGGATGGCGAACAATGTTGTAGGAGGAAGTTTTCCCTTTCATCGCACCAAAAAAGCATTTTCCATTTTTCGAGCGCAAAAACGGAGGAGTTTTGTGAAACAACCACCAAATGACTAATTCAAAATGCTACCACCCTATTTTAAAAAAATACTAACCACCTTACATGAACAATGTCCTAACATGGGGATCTCAAACCTTTCCGTCCATCTGTGATGAAAAAGACAAATTTTACCGAATCAGCAGGAAGTGGGCCAGATATGAACTACATTAAATGTTTTGATGCTCATAATTTTTTACAAAAATCATTTTTAGGTTTAAAATATGCTATGTCATCAGATCCACTTCAAGTTTAGCGAGGCTCAGCCCTAAGCTAAGAATCTTTATGTCTGTTGTTTTAAACGGGTAAATGAAATTATGGCTAGAATCACGTCATAATTAGTTATAAGTTAATATGGATATCATATTTGGATTCCTATCATTTTTATGATCAATTTAGACATATTATTTGTCGAATTCCGATTTACGGATTTAGAGATATTAATTATTCTATATTAAATAGAAAAATACAAAATAAATAAAATTATTATATTTTTATTTGAATTCAATAATATTTTTAATTCATTGTTGTTTACTTAAATAATTATTTATAATTTCAAAAAAATACAAACATGTGACATGATGATATAAGAGCTAATAAGATTGATATCATAGTATTGACAACAATGTATAAACTGCTCTGTGGGAAAAGATTTTGAAGGAACAAAGAAGTTAAGCGTGCTGGGTGGAGTAGTGCTAGGATGGGTGACCGACTGGAAAGTTTTATCATAAGTGCAATTTGACCGACTGGAAAGTTTCATCATAGTGTTAAAATTGTTCCAAGTGAGAGATTAACGAGTCAAACAATTCAAACATTAAAAAAATAAAGAAAACAAATTTAATTTTTTTTGAATTTTTTTTAAAATTAATTTTGCAATCGGTCGTCAGGCTATGCCGACGGCAGTAGCCTACGCCGACGGTTTTTCCATACGCCGACGGTCTCCTCGCGCTCTGCCGAGGGAGATCGTTGCCGAGGAGCTACGCCGACGGGGATCGGGGCTACATCGATGGCTTTTGGTCCTCGGCGTAGCTTGCGATTCCTGTAATGGGGGGTCATTCTCATGCATAGCTGTAGATTGCATTGTCTTGACAGGAGCGGTGCAACTAGAGCGGACCCATATGGCAGGATAGTGGGCCGGATGATCTGATCCGTGCAAGGTTCCGTGCGCCCCCTAGGCCCTAGCACATGCATGATAGTGACTTAGTGAGCAAACGAGCGAGGCTGGATGGATCATGCATGAAAGTAACAAAATCATCAGAAGAGTTCATGAAATAAAAATTGGGTCTCCAAATCTCAAAGTGAGAATTTATGAAGTCCCAATCGATTTGAAAAAGTGCAACTCGAGTGTTCACTAAAAAGTGCAACTTTAACTTTTTTTACCTGGTTGCACTTTTCTATAGAAGTGCAAGTTACACCTTTTTACTAAACTACAGTCCATTTTTTAGACCATACTATAGGGAAATTTGATGGGCTGAGACTGACCAAAGCTCATAAAACATTCTTTATTCTGCGGGAATGGAAATAAAATTGTGAGGTTGCCTTTGCAACGTGTGTATTAAGAGGCTGCCTTTGAATTGTTTGACTCTTTTTTATTATATTGGTATAAAAGGAGATTCATTACTTAGCAACAAAAATTTGACGAAGCTTTTTCTCCTTGCGATACATACGTGCATGAATCTAGCCACTTATTAGTCAGATCGCTCAATGGTCTTATTACTTGCAAACTAAAGGCATATGATCCAAATTCAATAAGAAGTCTAACCTCTGACGAGCGGAGCAGAGTGTGAAGTTAGCTCATAACATGCCCAACGGCGCCGACGCCGTGTGGATCGTTGACCTAGGTTTTCACCGTTATATATACATCTTATAAGCTGGTGGTTGGGATAAGTCGCATATGATAATCTTGATGTTGTGTAAACGTTTTGCTAGCTGACAGCCGTGATTTTTCTCTCTTGTTGAAGACGTATTCCACATTAAATCTTGTGCCACCTTTCGTGTGAGTTGTTTGTTCTTTATTTTATTGCTTGTCGCGTTTATAACACTTAACTAGCCTAGGACCAACGGAAGTATCCACCTTCGTTTTCTAACGAGCTGGCTAAGCGCATTATTACAAAAACATTCTCTTATGAAACGTTTAAATTTTTTCTCGAAAATGGTACTCATAGTCTGATTTAGGTATGATTAACTTAACCCATTGTCATTGGACCCTCTATATGTTGAACCAATTTCAAGATCCAAGAGAAAATCCTGAAAACCCAATTCCGAAGCCATGGTCCCCTCCTATAGCCTCTCACCATATGATGTGTCATCCATTCCTAATTCATCTTTTCAACCTTACTAAAGGTCCCATGGTCCTAGGAAAAAGAATAGAGCCGTCAAATTATTAAATAAGAACATGTAACATGTATTTATATGCACTAAAATTCAGTGGGTATGTGAAATACAATGTATTGAGCCAACTATACAAGAGGGGATCGTAATGAACAACCTGCACTAGGTATTCAGAGGTTATTCATTGAACCGAAGAGCGTATTTGTATTTGCTACAGATTCATTGCATGGAGAACGTAATGAACAACCTGCACTAGGTACCACAAACGTGACATGTTCATTCCAACACTTTGCGTCATACATATATATAGATAACAGGATGGTTTCTTTCCATTAGAAATAGAAATGAAAGCGGAGATACTGACTAAACTTTTCTCGTGGAAAGTCAAATTTAGTTGAATGTTGGGCATGTACCGTGGGGCCATGGGGTATCAACTACTCCCTCTGTTTTACAATATAAGATGTCTAGATACACTTCTTTCACAAAGCTAAAACATCTTATATTTTAAAATAAAAGAAGTACATAACAAAAGTTAAACTTCTCCATGACAAAACTCCAAGCAGAGTCGTAGATCCATGGAAAGGAAGACAACGTACCACGCTAAGAGCATCTCCAGCAGCCGCTGTATATCGAGCCCACGCTAAAAAATGTTTTGGCGCTGTACTAATACAGTGCGCCTGGTGAAGCGCTGATTTCGAGCGCTGATTTTCGAGTGCTGTATTTTAGCGCTTCCGGTGAAGCTGCCGTGCACGTTAAAAGTGGATACATCGTGTTGTAAAGTACTTTTACAGCGCCAAAATTTAGAGTGTCTGTTGGAGATACTCTAAGAGGTGCACACTAACTATATTAAAATTGACTTGAATGCCTAGTGCATAACGAACAATACATAAGACAAAGAAAAATTAAAATAACTTTGGTGTCTTTATATACTCCAATTTTTACTCTGCCATTTACCTACGTTGCACAAAAACACCAACCGGGTAAAATCAACGACCTTTATTGTCTCGAATGCAACATGTAAACTACTCGCAACTTATATATTACCAATAGGTTATCGGTTTAACTCAGACCCAAGCATTACTATTATTGAGTATAATTATGTGATAACAAGAGACTACTGCATCCATCTCTAGATGCCACTTTCTAGTCTAAGAAAAAAAATTCAGGGATATCGGAAGTTGTGTATAAAATAATAACACATAACTTGAGAAGTACTCCCTCCGTTTAAAAATATAAGATATTTTAGTTTGTCAGATGAATGTATCTAGACACTTTTTAGTATGTAGATTCATTCTAAACCTCTACGAACCTATACAGTAAAATACGTTCAATTCACAAAAATAAAACGTCTTATATTTCTGAATGGAGGGTAATAAACATATTGGACATCTAAAAATAATACAATAAAAAAACTGCACAGTGATACTCATAAACAACACGCGCACACAAATTGCATTGTAATTAGTTTTTGCAAAATATGTGACTAGTTAGGTATGCACACAAAGATGTCCATAAACGATTGATTCGGCGAGGCCTCCCGGGTCGCTCTCCTGGGCGACTTTGGAGGCGATAAGAAAACCCTAGCCACACACCCCTCATCTCCTCCCCTCCCTCACCGCCAGTGGGTGCCGCCAGGCCTGGCCCGCATGGTAGACGGCGGTGGCAAGGCCCCCTCCTCCCGCCTTGCTGGTTGGTGGAGCTCCTGACTTCCCTGTGTGCAGGCGGGCTGGTGCGGCCATGGCGGCGACAACGCTTTGCGAGGCTGCTCCGACTAGTAGGGATTCTGGAGGGTGCTTGGGTTGTGGGCCATGGCAGATCTAGCCGTCGCGGGTTCATGGCAGGGGCCTGGGCCCTGGTGAGCCCATCTTGCCCCTTCCTCCAGGTCCGTCGTTACTGACAGCCAGGGGGTTGTTCGTCATCAATCTAGTGGGAGGATCCATCTCTCTTCGGGATCTATTGCCCTCCACCTCTGGCCTCTAACTATGGCTTTGGTTGCAGCCGTGGTGGGTTTGCAGTGCGCCAAGCCGGAGGGGTCTACGGGACCCGTGTGGTGGTACGTGTGCAGATTTCATTGAGATTGTGTGCTCTTCGACCAGGTCAGGCACTCCTGCAATGGCGCTGGTTCTAGGTTCTGTTCAGCCCGACGGCGCGGGGAGTTTGGAAGCTGGTGTGGCGGCCCTGGAAGGTGAGAGCATGTTGGTTGGTGGGTGTTCCAATAGCTCGGGTGTTGATGAGGGTGCCCATGACCGCGAGGGCGGCATGGTGACATAGGTATACCCTATTGTACCAACCATTGGCCTATCTGGTTCGGCCCAACAGGAGGCCCACGTGATGATCCACCAAGGATGATGAAGCCCATGATGATTTGGTTGAGGCCGGTCCCATGAAGAGCACGACTCCTTGATGGACACGACAAGATTAGATAGACATGCTTAGGGTTTCACCCTCTTTCTGTAACTGACTCAGATGCATCTTGAGACCTGGCTATCCTATATAAGGGCCAGAGACGATAGGGGTATCCGTACTCTCACCATAACACCTGCCAGATATCATCTGCGCATCATCGACATCTCGGCACCCTGGTAATCCTTTGGATCTCCATTAATCAAGAGCAGATAAGTAGGAGTAGGGTTTTCCCTTCAGGGGCCTGAACCCGAGTAAACACCGTGTCCCCGTGTTGCTTGTTTGTTAGCCGACGAAGTTTCCAACATGCACTCTTCATTAAAACCCAAGTCCATTAACCATGGGCATTGACGTGATCACCCCACGTCAATTGGCACCGTCTGTGGAAGCCCGCGCGCTGATGTCGCGACTTCGGCAGCTCCATCTCCAGCGATCTACGACTCGTCGGCCTTGCAGGCCAGATCTGCTTCGAATCCTTCGGCTTCAAAATCCACGCGCCAGCTTCCTGCGAATCCTTTGACTCCCTCGCCGACGGATCCAGGATGTTGATCGACAACCTAAATTTCCAGTTCGACAAGATCGGCATGTTATGCCTTCCGGACCAGATCCGCTTGGTCCCGGAGCAGTCGATGCCGCCATCGATTGCACCTGCCTTGTGGATCTACCACCGCTGGGGACCCTCAGCGAGCTCAACAACCACTCCTTGGCCCACGGCTCGGATAGCGACAGTAGTTGTGATTCCGACCTGAGCAACCTGCGGAAGTTGACAACAATGTAGGATCCGATCTGGAAAGCGCCAAAAGCATTGTCTACATCAACCACTACCACTGCGCCGTCATCAATGCCGACACTAACGGTGTTGCTGGTAACGGTGGCACCGACACTCGTACCAAACCTGAGGCCAGCAACAAGACCAATCGCAACAACACCGACGACCACCCACAGATCCACCTCACGAATGATGAGTGGGAAAGGGTCAAACAGGCCCTGAGGGGTGGCTCACCATTGCCACGCGACTCGTCACAAGAGGCACTAATGTCATACCATTGGTACTTGTACAAGGAGTTCTGTGCCAACAGAGCGCTCAATGCCCATCTCGAAGAATGGCGGCAACTCGCCGATGAATCAAGTGCCTGACGGGCAGGGCTCTCGTTGGTCGGCGGATCCTCGTCGAATGGAAACCAGCATGCGGGAGGCGCACAAGAGGCGTTCCCGAACACATCTAATAGACGAGGATACCAGACATGCCACCAATCGAATCTCGACTTCTCGTTCATGTCAACAGACTTGCAGGGCAACATGATGCCCAAAAATCCGCGGCCCGCTATCATCACGGCCACCACTTACCTATTGTCCAACCCACCCCAAGCTACGGATTTGCGATCTGCCATCCAAAGATCTGTTGTTGCCGTGCTTGGCCTGGTTGAGGCATCACTCTCGCGTGGGAACCTGCCAAAGAGCCAACAAAGGACCTGATGTGCAGAAGAAAAGCTACTCTCCATCGCGAGATGAAGACCCCAGCGTCATAGCCCACGGCGGAAGATCGCGACTACGACGCCCATGATGAAATCACGCAGTGGAAGGTCAACAAGTCGCGCGCCAACGTGCCTACTCAACCGAGTCCGAGGACGAAGACATCGAACATTGTGGGTACCAGATGTTTTAGTCATGCTATAACGGCAAACTCCGATGCCAAAGGGCTTCAGCTGCCCTCGGACAACCAGAAATTCAATGGCCTCCAGGAGCCAGAACCTGGATAGATGATCATCTCCAATCCATCATGTTCCATGGAGGATCCAAGAACATAGCCATGCAGTGCCTGCAACTGCAAACTGAGGGGCATTGCACGTGCCTGGCTCAATTGTCTTCCCTCTGGCTCTATCAGCGCATGGGAGGACCTGATATACAGTTTCATCCAAAACTTCAAAGGCACGTACAAACGCCATGCATCCATACAAGAACTGCGGGCGTGCACTCAAAGATCCGGCGAGTCCCTCCGCTCCTACATCCAGTGTTGGTCCATCATCTAGAACTCTACGGAGGACATCTCCGAAGAGTGGGCGATAGACGCGTTCAACGTCGACAGCCGCCGATGCGAATTAAGGGAAGAGCTCGGCTGCACAAAACCAAGCACCATTGGCATCTGATGTACATCGTGAACCTTTGGGCAGATGGTGAGGAATCCCTCCACAATGGTCACGTGCGATCGAATGACGAAGACGACCAAGGCCACAGACGCGACCGCCGGGGAAAGCGTCGAATGCGCGATTATGATGGCCACGATGGAGTCGACATGGTCGTGGATGGCTACGCTGACAGGCACGATGACGTCAACCACAACAATGGCTATCGGAGCAAAGGCTACCGCGATGACAGGAACAGCGGAAAGACCACACAAGTGTGGCAACGCAAGGAGGGGCCATCCACAATGCAACAGGTATCAGGGTTGTGCAACGTCCACTACTACATCGGTAATAAAGATGGCAAGCGCAAATCCAGCCACCTCCTCAAGGATTGTCGGGAGTTCCATAAGCTCCAGGATGCCTATGCTCAGCTGCATCACAAGCAATGAGCCAAGGCTATGGAACAGTCGTTGGCCCCGTGGCATACGGAGCGCCACCACCACCACCTTCATGGTAGATTCATGGCAGTGTCACACTACGCTTACCTCCAGCTGAATATGCCCGGACCCCGTGGTCTCATCACCATCTACGGAAGCTTCACACAGTCTGACAACTATGACAGGGAATTCAACATAATCACCCAATCCTTCGGCATGCATAAAGAACTGGTGAAGCTCAAGGAATCGACGGACCAGAACCTTCCTCTGGTGAGCTAGCGTAATTCACTAGCGTAATCATTCAACTCCACCGTTGACACCAAGGAGGTACAGGTCCACCCGATAGACCCCACCAAGACCGCTCTCATCGCATGCAACCCGAGTTTCGCATAGGAACTCGCGCTCCTCTAAATCCTCTCTGAGCGTTGGGAAATCTTTGCCTGGTGTCCTACGGACATGCTAGCAGTACCCAGGGAATTCGCCGAGCATGTCCTCAATGTGTATCCAGATGCCCAGCCTGTCAAGCAATCCATGCGACACATCTTAGAAGAAAAGGCCAAAACTGTTGGAGTTAAAGTCAAGAGACTCCTCAACGCCAACTTCGTCTTCGAGATCAAGGAAAGCACCTAGGTAGCCAATACTATGTTGGTCCCCAAGAAGGACACTAATATACTCCGCATGTGTGTGGACTACACGTCCCTCCAAAAACACTGTCCAAAGGACCACTTCCCCTACCAAGGATCGACCAAATCATCGACTCCACTGCAGTCTACGAATGACTCTCGTTTGCTCAATGCTACTCAGCCTATAATAAGATTTTTCTGAAGGTGAAGAGCAGGATAAAATCGCTTTATCACGCATTCAGAGTATACTTATACAACACCTGCCCCTTCAGGCTGAAGAACGCAAGCACCACTATAAGTGGTGCATGTAGGCCCGCCTCAAGAGCCAAATTGGCAAAACTTCTGACAAGGTAGACTACTCGGGTGCTTATGATTCACTACCATGGCTACCAAAGGCTCATGGTCCACGAAGACTCAAGATGATGGCCCAAAGAAGCAACCGATAAAGAGCCTTAACTATATTAGGAAGGAAATATGAACCGACGTTATGTTGGTGTTGTAACCATACGTATATAACTTATCTGTATATGGCTTTGAGACCTGGCCTATTATGTATAGGGCGAGGGAATCCTATGAGGAGGTACTGAAAAACCCCAAGCAATCTAAATAGTGTTATTCATCAAGTATTCAGGCGACTTGACTCCCTGTTTGCCTGACGTCCGATGAAACCCCCAGTGTTCTCTTTTCGCAAAA
>OU342743.1:309624402-309686716 GCA_910589775.1 Avena eriantha
TGGAATTTTTATCAACGCACGAGAAAGCATAATTGTGTCATTTGTGATATCCACGCTAGTGAAAGTTATCTCTTTCCTACACAGAACTCGACCAGAACCGGACAACGCATCTCAGTTGGTTTACTCCTGCACTTAGATGGTTCTAGGGATGTAAGGGAACAGGGATGCAGAAGTGGTGATCTCAAATTTAAATTTTACATACCTATAGAAGTGGTAAACGAGGACCTCCTCATGTATGGCGATTTGCACGACAGCGATCTCTTGTGGAGGATTTTTTCTCTTATTTGTACGGGTGTACTCCAAGTCTAGCCCCACAAACTTGTGCTTCTCTTCTCAAGCAATTGCTCAAACCTGGCGAGAGTTGTCTCCACAGTCGCTTCATCATTTGTGTACACCACTGTCAAAGTCGTGGTGCCATGGGCAGGGACCAGTGGGTCGCTGTTGTGCGTTTCCCATCGTGCCATTCCTGCAATGAAATGGGTGAAAGGAACTCTTGCAAGGAACTGCCTTCGAGAGAAGAAGAAGATGAACAGACGGTTCCAGAACAGAGGAAGAGAAGCGCCCAGGAAAAACTTCAGAGGAATGACTCAGGAAGAGGAATGACTGCCGAAGAAACATGGTAACTACAACTTTCAGTTCGAGAACTCACCGTGGTTACGTGGAGATCATGGCAGTGCCGCCAGTTCATCAAGTGGGCCAGTTCCTGCGAGAATATGAAATTAGCTGTGCATTTTTCTATGCGAGAATTGAGGAGAAGTCATTTATATTTTGTCTGTCATAATTAACACAATGAAGTTAATACAGCCCAAGAGATTTGAACAACGAGATTTGCTAGTTTAACATACACCAACACTTACAGGCCCAACATGGCAGAACTTGGAGAGCCCCAGAACTTGAGCTACCACGGAGACCTCGACAGAGGTGGCAGAATTGGTGCGGGTGCAACCACGGCGACGGCGAGCTCGGATTCTAGAAGAGGAAAACAGAACCGAGCATGATCGACAAGGTGATAGATCTCACCGGGAACCAATTCTCGTCCCTGACTGTGCCATGGGTGCGTCCATGGTGAGGGCGAGCTCCGACTCGGGATGGGGAGGAGAGCGGGGCCGAGCAGCTTCGTCACTTCCCAGCTCTGTGCCATGGCCGCGACCACAGATTGCCGCTCCGGGGAAGAAGATGAGTAATGGAGGCGCCAACGCTGCAAGCCTACATGGAGGAGAGCTGGGTCGAGCAGGTTCGTCCACGTCCCAGCTCCGTGCCATAGCTGCGACGCCTCACAGATTGCCGCTCCGGGGAAGAAGAAGACGCATAATGGATGCAGGTGCCAACGCTGCAAGCTTAACTGACACCTAAGCGACGGGAGCGATAGGAGCGGCATAACGGCGAGAATTGACGGGGGGGGGGGGGCAACTTGACGGTCGTTAGCCTGACTTTTTTATTGAAACATAAAGTTGAATTCGTGCCGAAAAAGACCCTCTGAGTATTTGGCACGCCAACTATAGTCATCGCGGATGATATCAGGGAACTCGGGTACCGCGTTGCCTGGACACCCCAACTTTCGGGCCGCAAAATGATATTCTCTGCTGATTGCATCATGTCTCTATGGGAAAAGATGAATTATACTCTATTTCTATCTCTACAAAAGGGTAACTCTTTTTGTGCACTTTTTAATTTTTTTCTTTGACAATTTGTGCAGTCTTGGTTAACGTGCCATTTTTCAGGCCCATAGGAGCAACTTAACAAGCTGATGCAACACTTTTAAGGTCTCGTGGCATAAAAAAATTCAATAAAAAATCGAAAATATAATTATTTGTTTTTTTGTTTGTGGATTTTTCTCTCCAGTTGTAACGCACGGGCATATTTTCTAGTACATCGATATGATGTGGAATGTGGAGTGATCCAGAACTGAAACGAGGCTTCTGCATCTACAGTTGCGAGGGACACATGTAGGGATGGTCAAATGTCAAGGGAACGAAGTTGCTCAGGCATCTCCACTCCATCCCCCCTAAACGGTTTTTGGGGGCGCCGCCGCATAAAATCGCTCCTAGCCCCCCCTCCCAATAAATTATTCATTCGGTGGGTGCTTAAAAAACATCTGGCACCCCCAGCCCAACCCCCTCCCACAGGGAGTCAATCGCGGGCGCCGGCTACCACTTTGGACCCATGGCTCCACCCGACAACCTCTCCACTATCTTTAATATTGGGGCATGATTGGGTAGTACTCACTCCTATAACTAAAAATCAACTGGCATCTCAATATACGGGCTACCGTCGGACGCCTGCGTGCTGGAGCTGGCCTCGCTCAATTATGATGATATTGTTTCTTCTTAATTAGTTGTATGCACCATCTAAGAAAACCGAAATTAGTTCCATAACTTCTTGGAATGGATGGTTAATTACTTAAACTAATACCCCAGAAAGCTGGCCGTCGGCGTAGAATTGCCCTCGGCGTACGAGAGCTACGCCGACGGCTGCCCTCGACGTAGCTATTTTCCCTTTTACCTCATCAATCTTTGAAAAATCATAACTAAATCATTCTAATTCAGAAAAATACAAATAATATATCAAAATTTGTAGAAAAATAAGATATATCTATCTACACTCAAATATTGCACAATTTTTAAATAAAAATTAAGTAAAACATAAAAATTACATATAGTTTCAAACGAGCATAAAAAATTTAAAAACGATCCAAACAATGCGAAATCTTCGCGCGGGGTCATATTATGTGATATAGTTGCAAGGAAAAATATCAAACTTGGTATATGATTATGTCTCAAAAAAAACTTTCACAAAATGACCTATCTCATTCGAGGTTTATTGACTTTCGGGTCAAATAACCAATGTTATGGCTAGAATCAAGGCATAGTTTGTGATAATGTGCCCATATTATGCATGAATGTGAATCATGGGAGGGAAAACAATGTTGCAGGAGGAAGTTTTCCTTTTCATCGCACCAAAAAGCCATTTTCCATTTTCTGAGCGCAAAAAATGGAGGGTTTTGTGAAGAAACCACCAAATGGCTAATTCAAAATGCTACCACCCCATTTTTCAAAAATACTAGACCACCTTACATGAATAATGTCCTAAGAGGGGGATATGAAACCTTTCCGTCCATCCTTGATGAAAAAGACAAATTTCTGCTGAATCGATAGGAAGTGGGTCAGATATGAACTATAGGTACATGATCTGATGCTCATTATTTTTAAAAAAAATCATTTTTAGGTTCATAATATGGTATTTCATCAGAGTCCACTTCAAGTTTAGCGAGGCTCAGCCCCGAGCTAAGAATCTTCATGCCCGTCGTTCGACAAAGTTTGACGATAGTTTGAAACGGGCATAAAAAAATTCAAAAAGGATACAAACAATGCGAAAACTTCGTGTGGTGTCATATTATGTGATATAGTTGCAAGGAAAAATATCAAACTTGGTATATAGATTATGTCTCCAAAATATCTTCACAAAATGACCTATCTCATTCGAGATTTATTGACTTTCGGGTCAAATGACCAATGTTATGGCTAGAATCACGGCATAGTTTGTGATAATGTGCCCATATTATGCATGAATGTGAATCATGGGATGGTGAACAATGTTGCAGGAGGAAGTTTCCTTTTCATCGTACCAAAAAGCCATTTTCCATTTTCCGAGCGCAAAAAATAGGGGTTTTGTGAAGAAACCACCAAATGGCTAATTCAAAATGCTACAACCCTATTTTTAAAAATACTAGACCACCTTACATCGATAATGTCCTAACAGGGGGATATCAAACCTTTCCGTCCATCCCTGGTGAAAAAGACAAATTTCTGCTGAATTAGTAGGAAGTGGGTTAGATATGAACTACAGGTACATGATCTGATGCTCATTATTTTTTTTAAAAATCATTTTTAGGTTCATAATATGCTATTTCATAGGAGATCCACTTCAAGTTTAGCGAGGCTCAGCCCCGAGCTAAGAATCTTCATGCCCGTCGTTCGAGAAAGTTTGACGATAGTTTGAAACGGGCATAAAAAATTTCAAAAAGGATCCAAACAATGTGAAACCTTCGCGTGGTGTCATATTATGTGATATAGTTGCAAGGAAAAATATCAAACTTGGTATATTGATGATGTCTCCAAAAAACCTTCACAAAATGACCTATCTCATTCGAGGTTTATTGACTTTCGGGTCAAATGACCAATGTTATGGCTAGAATCAAGGCATAGTTTGTGATAATGTGTCTATATTGTGCATACATGTGCATCATGGGATGGCGAACAATGTTGTAGGAGGAAGTTTTCCCTTTCATCGCACCAAAAAAGCATTTTCCATTTTTCGAGCGCAAAAACGGAGGAGTTTTGTGAAACAACCACCAAATGACTAATTCAAAATGCTACCACCCTATTTTAAAAAAATACTAACCACCTTACATGAACAATGTCCTAACATGGGGATCTCAAACCTTTCCGTCCATCTGTGATGAAAAAGACAAATTTTACCGAATCAGCAGGAAGTGGGCCAGATATGAACTACATTAAATGTTTTGATGCTCATAATTTTTTACAAAAATCATTTTTAGGTTTAAAATATGCTATGTCATCAGATCCACTTCAAGTTTAGCGAGGCTCAGCCCTAAGCTAAGAATCTTTATGTCTGTTGTTTTAAACGGGTAAATGAAATTATGGCTAGAATCACGTCATAATTAGTTATAAGTTAATATGGATATCATATTTGGATTCCTATCATTTTTATGATCAATTTAGACATATTATTTGTCGAATTCCGATTTACGGATTTAGAGATATTAATTATTCTATATTAAATAGAAAAATACAAAATAAATAAAATTATTATATTTTTATTTGAATTCAATAATATTTTTAATTCATTGTTGTTTACTTAAATAATTATTTATAATTTCAAAAAAATACAAACATGTGACATGATGATATAAGAGCTAATAAGATTGATATCATAGTATTGACAACAATGTATAAACTGCTCTGTGGGAAAAGATTTTGAAGGAACAAAGAAGTTAAGCGTGCTGGGTGGAGTAGTGCTAGGATGGGTGACCGACTGGAAAGTTTTATCATAAGTGCAATTTGACCGACTGGAAAGTTTCATCATAGTGTTAAAATTGTTCCAAGTGAGAGATTAACGAGTCAAACAATTCAAACATTAAAAAAATAAAGAAAACAAATTTAATTTTTTTTGAATTTTTTTTAAAATTAATTTTGCAATCGGTCGTCAGGCTATGCCGACGGCAGTAGCCTACGCCGACGGTTTTTCCATACGCCGACGGTCTCCTCGCGCTCTGCCGAGGGAGATCGTTGCCGAGGAGCTACGCCGACGGGGATCGGGGCTACATCGATGGCTTTTGGTCCTCGGCGTAGCTTGCGATTCCTGTAATGGGGGGTCATTCTCATGCATAGCTGTAGATTGCATTGTCTTGACAGGAGCGGTGCAACTAGAGCGGACCCATATGGCAGGATAGTGGGCCGGATGATCTGATCCGTGCAAGGTTCCGTGCGCCCCCTAGGCCCTAGCACATGCATGATAGTGACTTAGTGAGCAAACGAGCGAGGCTGGATGGATCATGCATGAAAGTAACAAAATCATCAGAAGAGTTCATGAAATAAAAATTGGGTCTCCAAATCTCAAAGTGAGAATTTATGAAGTCCCAATCGATTTGAAAAAGTGCAACTCGAGTGTTCACTAAAAAGTGCAACTTTAACTTTTTTACCTGGTTGCACTTTTCTATAGAAGTGCAAGTTACACCTTTTTACTAAACTACAGTCCATTTTTTAGACCATACTATAGGGAAATTTTGATGGGCTGAGACTGACCAAAGCTCATAAAACATTTCTTTATTCTGCGGGAATGGAAATAAAATTGTGAGGTTGCCTTTGCAACGTGTGTATTAAGAGGCTGCCTTTGAATTGTTTGACTCTTTTTTATTATATTGGTATAAAAGGAGATTCATTACTTAGCAACAAAAATTTGACGAAGCTTTTTCTCCTTGCGATACATACGTGCATGAATCTAGCCACTTATTAGTCAGATCGCTCAATGGTCTTATTACTTGCAAACTAAAGGCATATGATCCAAATTCAATAAGAAGTCTAACCTCTGACGAGCGGAGCAGAGTGTGAAGTTAGCTCATAACATGCCCAACGGCGCCGACGCCGTGTGGATCGTTGACCTAGGTTTTCACCGTTATATATACATCTTATAAGCTGGTGGTTGGGATAAGTCGCATATGATAATCTTGATGTTGTGTAAACGTTTTGCTAGCTGACAGCCGTGATTTTTCTCTCTTTGTTGAAGACGTATTCCACATTAAATCTTGTGCCACCTTTCGTGTGAGTTGTTTGTTCTTTATTTTATTGCTTGTCGCGTTTATAACACTTAACTAGCCTAGGACCAACGGAAGTATCCACCTTCGTTTTCTAACGAGCTGGCTAAGCGCATTATTACAAAAACATTCTCTTATGAAACGTTTAAATTTTTTCTCGAAAATGGTACTCATAGTCTGATTTAGGTATGATTAACTTAACCCATTGTCATTGGACCCTCTATATGTTGAACCAATTTCAAGATCCAAGAGAAAATCCTGAAAACCCAATTCCGAAGCCATGGTCCCCTCCTATAGCCTCTCACCATATGATGTGTCATCCATTCCTAATTCATCTTTTCAACCTTACTAAAGGTCCCATGGTCCTAGGAAAAAGAATAGAGCCGTCAAATTATTAAATAAGAACATGTAACATGTATTTATATGCACTAAAATTCAGTGGGTATGTGAAATACAATGTATTGAGCCAACTATACAAGAGGGGATCGTAATGAACAACCTGCACTAGGTATTCAGAGGTTATTCATTGAACCGAAGAGCGTATTTGTATTTGCTACAGATTCATTGCATGGAGAACGTAATGAACAACCTGCACTAGGTACCACAAACGTGACATGTTCATTCCAACACTTTGCGTCATACATATATATAGATAACAGGATGGTTTCTTTCCATTAGAAATAGAAATGAAAGCGGAGATACTGACTAAACTTTTCTCGTGGAAAGTCAAATTTAGTTGAATGTTGGGCATGTACCGTGGGGCCATGGGGTATCAACTACTCCCTCTGTTTTACAATATAAGATGTCTAGATACACTTCTTTCACAAAGCTAAAACATCTTATATTTTAAAATAAAAGAAGTACATAACAAAAGTTAAACTTCTCCATGACAAAACTCCAAGCAGAGTCGTAGATCCATGGAAAGGAAGACAACGTACCACGCTAAGAGCATCTCCAGCAGCCGCTGTATATCGAGCCCACGCTAAAAAATGTTTTGGCGCTGTACTAATACAGTGCGCCTGGTGAAGCGCTGATTTTCGAGCGCTGATTTTCGAGTGCTGTATTTTAGCGCTTCCGGTGAAGCTGCCGTGCACGTTAAAAGTGGATACATCGTGTTGTAAAGTACTTTTACAGCGCCAAAATTTAGAGTGTCTGTTGGAGATACTCTAAGAGGTGCACACTAACTATATTAAAATTGACTTGAATGCCTAGTGCATAACGAACAATACATAAGACAAAGAAAAATTAAAATAACTTTGGTGTCTT
Source organism: Avena eriantha (assembly GCA_910589775.1). NCBI lineage: Eukaryota > Viridiplantae > Streptophyta > Magnoliopsida > Poales > Poaceae > Avena > Avena eriantha. The sequence continues at coordinate 309,632,003 of OU342743.1, forward strand.
TATATACTCCAATTTTTACTCTGCCATTTACCTACGTTGCACAAAAACACCAACCGGGTAAAATCAACGACCTTTATTGTCTCGAATGCAACATGTAAACTACTCGCAACTTATATATTACCAATAGGTTATCGGTTTAACTCAGACCCAAGCATTACTATTATTGAGTATAATTATGTGATAACAAGAGACTACTGCATCCATCTCTAGATGCCACTTTCTAGTCTAAGAAAAAAAATTCAGGGATATCGGAAGTTGTGTATAAAATAATAACACATAACTTGAGAAGTACTCCCTCCGTTTAAAAATATAAGATATTTTAGTTTGTCAGATGAATGTATCTAGACACTTTTTAGTATGTAGATTCATTCTAAACCTCTACGAACCTATACAGTAAAATACGTTCAATTCACAAAAATAAAACGTCTTATATTTCTGAATGGAGGGTAATAAACATATTGGACATCTAAAAATAATACAATAAAAAAACTGCACAGTGATACTCATAAACAACACGCGCACACAAATTGCATTGTAATTAGTTTTTGCAAAATATGTGACTAGTTAGGTATGCACACAAAGATGTCCATAAACGATTGATTCGGCGAGGCCTCCCGGGTCGCTCTCCTGGGCGACTTTGGAGGCGATAAGAAAACCCTAGCCACACACCCCTCATCTCCTCCCCTCCCTCACCGCCAGTGGGTGCCGCCAGGCCTGGCCCGCATGGTAGACGGCGGTGGCAAGGCCCCCTCCTCCCGCCTTGCTGGTTGGTGGAGCTCCTGACTTCCCTGTGTGCAGGCGGGCTGGTGCGGCCATGGCGGCGACAACGCTTTGCGAGGCTGCTCCGACTAGTAGGGATTCTGGAGGGTGCTTGGGTTGTGGGCCATGGCAGATCTAGCCGTCGCGGGTTCATGGCAGGGGCCTGGGCCCTGGTGAGCCCATCTTGCCCCTTCCTCCAGGTCCGTCGTTACTGACAGCCAGGGGGTTGTTCGTCATCAATCTAGTGGGAGGATCCATCTCTCTTCGGGATCTATTGCCCTCCACCTCTGGCCTCTAACTATGGCTTTGGTTGCAGCCGTGGTGGGTTTGCAGTGCGCCAAGCCGGAGGGGTCTACGGGACCCGTGTGGTGGTACGTGTGCAGATTTCATTGAGATTGTGTGCTCTTCGACCAGGTCAGGCACTCCTGCAATGGCGCTGGTTCTAGGTTCTGTTCAGCCCGACGGCGCGGGGAGTTTGGAAGCTGGTGTGGCGGCCCTGGAAGGTGAGAGCATGTTGGTTGGTGGGTGTTCCAATAGCTCGGGTGTTGATGAGGGTGCCCATGACCGCGAGGGCGGCATGGTGACATAGGTATACCCTATTGTACCAACCATTGGCCTATCTGGTTCGGCCCAACAGGAGGCCCACGTGATGATCCACCAAGGATGATGAAGCCCATGATGATTTGGTTGAGGCCGGTCCCATGAAGAGCACGACTCCTTGATGGACACGACAAGATTAGATAGACATGCTTAGGGTTTCACCCTCTTTCTGTAACTGACTCAGATGCATCTTGAGACCTGGCTATCCTATATAAGGGCCAGAGACGATAGGGGTATCCGTACTCTCACCATACACCTGCCAGATATCATCTGCGCATCATCGACATCTCGGCACCCTGGTAATCCTTTGGATCTCCATTAATCAAGAGCAGATAAGTAGGAGTAGGGTTTTCCCTTCAGGGGCCTGAACCCGAGTAAACACCGTGTCCCCGTGTTGCTTGTTTGTTAGCCGACGAAGTTTCCAACATGCACTCTTCATTAAAACCCAAGTCCATTAACCATGGGCATTGACGTGATCACCCCACGTCAATTGGCACCGTCTGTGGGAAGCCCGCGCGCTGATGTCGCGACTTCGGCAGCTCCATCTCCAGCGATCTACGACTCGTCGGCCTTGCAGGCCAGATCTGCTTCGAATCCTTCGGCTTCAAAATCCACGCGCCAGCTTCCTGCGAATCCTTTGACTCCCTCGCCGACGGATCCAGGATGTTGATCGACAACCTAAATTTCCAGTTCGACAAGATCGGCATGTTATGCCTTCCGGACCAGATCCGCTTGGTCCCGGAGCAGTCGATGCCGCCATCGATTGCACCTGCCTTGTGGATCTACCACCGCTGGGGACCCTCAGCGAGCTCAACAACCACTCCTTGGCCCACGGCTCGGATAGCGACAGTAGTTGTGATTCCGACCTGAGCAACCTGCGGAAGTTGACAACAATGTAGGATCCGATCTGGAAAGCGCCAAAAGCATTGTCTACATCAACCACTACCACTGCGCCGTCATCAATGCCGACACTAACGGTGTTGCTGGTAACGGTGGCACCGACACTCGTACCAAACCTGAGGCCAGCAACAAGACCAATCGCAACAACACCGACGACCACCCACAGATCCACCTCACGAATGATGAGTGGGAAAGGGTCAAACAGGCCCTGAGGGGTGGCTCACCATTGCCACGCGACTCGTCACAAGAGGCACTAATGTCATACCATTGGTACTTGTACAAGGAGTTCTGTTGCCAACAAGCGCTCAATGCCCATCTCGAAGAATGGCGGCAACTCGCCGATGAATCAAGTGCCTGACGGGCAGGGCTCTCGTTGGTCGGCGGATCCTCGTCGAATGGAAACCAGCATGCGGGAGGCGCACAAGAGGCGTTCCCGAACACATCTAATAGACGAGGATACCAGACATGCCACCAATCGAAATCTCGACTTCTCGTTCATGTCAACAGACTTGCAGGGCAACATGATGCCCAAAAATCCGCGGCCCGCTATCATCACGGCCACCACTTACCTATTGTCCAACCCACCCCAAGCTACGGATTTGCGATCTGCCATCCAAAGATCTGTTGTTGCCGTGCTTGGCCTGGTTGAGGCATCACTCGCGTGGGAACCTGCCAAAGAGCCAACAAAGGACCTGATGTGCAGAAGAAAAGCTACTCTCCATCGCGAGATGAAGACCCCAGCGTCATAGCCCACGGCGGAAAGATCGCGACTACGACGCCCATGATGAAATCACGCAGTGGAAGGTCAACAAGTCGCGCGCCAACGTGCCTACTCAACCGAGTCCGAGGACGAAGACATCGAACATTGTGGTACCAGATGTTTTAGTCATGCTATACGGCAAACTCCGATGCCAAAGGGCTTCAAGCTGCCCTCGGACAACCAGAAATTCAATGGCCTCCAGGAGCCAGAACCTGGATAGATGATCATCTCCAATCCATCATGTTCCATGGAGGATCCAAGAACATAGCCATGCAGTGCCTGCAACTGCAACTGAGGGGCATTGCACGTGCCTGGCTCAATTGTCTTCCCTCTGGCTCTATCAGCGCATGGGAGGACCTGATATACAGTTTCATCCAAAACTTCAAAGGCACGTACAAACGCCATGCATCCATACAAGAACTGCGGGCGTGCACTCAAAGATCCGGCGAGTCCCTCCGCTCCTACATCCAGTGTTGGTCCATCATCTAGAACTCTACGGAGGACATCTCCGAAGAGTGGGCGATAGACGCGTTCAACGTCGACAGCCGCCGATGCGAATTAAGGGAAGAGCTCGGCTGCACAAAACCAAGCACCATTGGCATCTGATGTACATCGTGAACCTTTGGGCAGATGGTGAGGAATCCCTCCACAATGGTCACGTGCGATCGAATGACGAAGACGACCAAGGCCACAGACGCGACCGCCGGGGAAAGCGTCGAATGCGCGATTATGATGGCCACGATGGAGTCGACATGGTCGTGGATGGCTACGCTGACAGGCACGATGACGTCAACCACAACAATGGCTATCGGAGCAAAGGCTACCGCGATGACAGGAACAGCGGAAAGACCACACAAGTGTGGCAACGCAAGGAGGGGCCATCCACAATGCAACAGGTATCAGGGTTGTGCAACGTCCACTACTACATCGGTAATAAAGATGGCAAGCGCAAATCCAGCCACCTCCTCAAGGATTGTCGGGAGTTCCATAAGCTCCAGGATGCCTATGCTCAGCTGCATTACAAAGCAATGAGCCAAGGCTATGGAACAGTCGTTGGCCCCGTGGCATACGGAGCGCCACCACCACCACCTTCATGGTAGATTCATGGCAGTGTCACACTACGCTTACCTCCAGCTGAATATGCCCGGACCCCGTGGTCTCATCACCATCTACGGAAGCTTCACACAGTCTGACAACTATGACAGGGAATTCAACATAATCACCCAATCCTTCGGCATGCATAAAGAACTGGTGAAGCTCAAGGAATCGACGGACCAGAACCTTCCTCTGGTGAGCTAGCGTAATTCACTAGCGTAATCATTCAACTCCACCGTTGACACCAAGGAGGTACAGGTCCACCCGATAGACCCCACCAAGACCGCTCTCATCGCATGCAACCCGAGTTTCGCATAGGAACTCGCGCTCCTCTAAATCCTCTCTGAGCGTTGGGAAATCTTTGCCTGGTGTCCTACGGACATGCTAGCAGTACCCAGGGAATTCGCCGAGCATGTCCTCAATGTGTATCCAGATGCCCAGCCTGTCAAGCAATCCATGCGACACATCTTAGAAGAAAAGGCCAAAACTGTTGGAGTTAAAGTCAAGAGACTCCTCAACGCCAACTTCGTCTTCGAGATCAAGGAAAGCACCTAGGTAGCCAATACTATGTTGGTCCCCAAGAAGGACACTAATATACTCCGCATGTGTGTGGACTACACGTCCCTCCAAAAACACTGTCCAAAGGACCACTTCCCCTACCAAGGATCGACCAAATCATCGACTCCACTGCAGGCTACGAATGACTCTCGTTGCTCAATGCCTACTCAGCCTATAATAAGATTTTTCTGAAGGTGGAAGAGCAGGATAAAATCGCTTTTATCACGCATTCAGAGTATACTTATACAACACCATGCCCTTCAGGCTGAAGAACGCAAGCACCACCTATAAGTGGTGCATGTAGGCCCGCCTCAAGAGCCAAATTGGCAAAAACTTCTGACATAGGTACGACTACTCGGGTGCTTATGATTCACTACCATGGCTACACAAAGGCTCATGGTCCACGAAGACTCAAGATGATGGCCCAAAGAAGCAACCGATAAAGAGCCTTAACTATATTAGGAAAGGAAATATGAACCGACGTTATGTTGGTGTTGTAACCATACGTATATAACTTATCTGTATATGGCTTTGAGACCTGGCCTATTATGTATAGGGCGAGGGAATCCTATGAGGAGGTACTGAAAAACCCCAAGCAATCTATAATAGTGTTATTCATCAAGTATTCAGGCGACTTTGACTCCCTTGTTTGCCTGACGTCCGATGAAACCCCCAGTGTTCTCTTTTTCGCAAAACCCTAAGTCCATCTCCATGGGCATTGTTGAGGTTACCCCTCATCAATTGGCGCCGTCTGTGAGAAAACAAAACGCTGGAGTCATGGATTCGGTAGACCTCTTTTCATCAAGCAATAATCCAACAAAAGCGGCACCACACCCGCCCACCCCTGTTTCGGTACCCGCCGATTTGAATGGTGGATCTGATCTCATTATCGGAAGCTTCCACTTCCAAGTTGAGGATCCCGAAGAATTACACCTCTCGGTTCCGATCTCATCGGGACCATCGGGCAAAAAATCTGCGCCTATGGCGATAACTATGTTACCCATCGGATCATCCGCGGAAGCCACACCGCAGGTGGAGAGAGCCAACAAAAACAATCAAAGCACAAAAGATCTAAGGGACGTTGATGGTCTCTACAGTGACCTCTCCCTTGGGTCAAATCATTAGTCAACCACACTACAGGGACCAAGCTTGGAAAACAAGGAACCCAAAGAAAGTAGAGAAAGTATCGACTTTGGAATTAGAAAGGCTGAAATCTACCTAGAACAGGAACCGCTGGACTTCACTTGTCCCCTAGACGGTGTCTCTTTCGGATCTAACAACAACATCACTATGCCATACATAACACGCCACCAAGTGTGCATGATCAACGGAGAACCTTCGACACATCGCGACTCTAATGGTAATCCTATTATTAACCCCGATGATAATCTATCATATGACAATGTAGGAAATCACAACAACAAAGGGAATCACAGAAATGAAGGAGACCCGACAAACAACCGCATAACCATAGGAGGAGGCGGATCACATGGAGGCGAGAGGTGAACTCTTCAATTACCAGCCACGGCATGGCAAAAAGCAAGGGAAGCAATCTCGGGTGCAGTTCCAATGACATCCGATGCCACACATGATGATTTATTAGCATATCAATACCTGCTTCATCACAAGAAGAGAGACTTGCTAAGGATGAAAAGGCAACTCGACAAAATAAAAAGGCTAGCCGACGAATCCATCCTAAGACAGGCACAATTAAGCTCTGCCAGAGCATTAGGAAGCGTAACTAGAGGAGCACCGCCAAGAAGGGGAACATCTCGATTGCAGAACATCCTCAAAGCCGAAAGAAAACAACTAATTTGAGACCTCGATCTATCATTCATGTCAGTAGATAAAGCAACGAACATCAAAGCAAAAACAGCTCAAGTAGCAATCATGGCCACACAAACGTATATAATCACAACTCAACCTGTACCCGATGATCCCCATGTGGCTCTTCATCGGTCAGCTTTAATGAACCTCGACATGGTAGGAGCATCTCTTGCACAAGTAGAACATGGAATCACGCACCCACCCAACAGATCACCATGCCGTTGCTGCAGCCCTCGGCAGGTGGAGTACACCCGAAGGTCGTGGTCACCACATCGGGTGCACTTATCAGAATTTGAACAGCTAAACATCACAAGAAACAATAACACACAACAAAGGGAAGATAACCATAGCCGAAGATACCATAACGATGATAGTGAAGATGACCACGAGTTATGCGGAGCCACCTATTTTACTCAGTGGATTCGTAAATCTTCAGTACCCAAGGACTTCAAACTTCCGCATGACTGCCAAAAGTACGATGGATTACAGGAACTCGAAGCATGGCTAGCAGATTACTTGGCCACCGTCAAGCTACAAGGCGGATCCACAGCCACCGCAATGCAAAGCTCGCAACTGCACTTAACCGGCGTTGCATGGTCATGGCTTAGACAACTACCCGAAGATTCAATTTGTAGCTAATGATCTTGAAGATAAGTTCATCCGACACCTTCACTCCACATTTAAATGACCCGCATCTCTAGAACAGTTACGGGCGTGCAAACAAAAACATGGAGAATCAATGAGCCTTCATTCAGCGATGGAACATTATCAAAAACTCAGCCGAAGCCATATCTGACAAAAGGGCCATTGACACCTTCAATGATGGCCTCCGCCATCGAGAGTTTATAGAAGAACTAGGACAGATCAAACCCAAAACAACCTCACATCTAATGGACATAGCAAATCGCTAGGCCGATGGAGAGGACGCACTGCATAACAAGCGAACACGTTCACCTGAAGAAGACAGGGATAAACGCAGCAATGATAGGAGACGGGGGAACAACGACGGACATGCGGGGCCAAGCTATATTGCAACTAGATTCTCGAGAGAGGGAAATCACAGGAACGCCGATTACAACAGCGGGCACCGCAGTAGCAGGGACGATGTTGGAGGAGGCCAATCAACGCAACAGTATTAGCCAAGAGCTCAGGACCCACCTATGCCCGCAATGCAAATGCTTGAAGGACCCTGTAATATGCACTTCTATGTTGACTCAGCGGGTAAAAGATGATCCAACCACCTCATGAAAGACTATCGAATGTTCCTGAAGATGCAAGAGCTATGCAACACAAAGGCAACCGAAGCAGCAAACTGAGGATACACCACATGCCTGGCACATTAGACATTGGCGCACCACCACCGCCGGTACACCAGTCAGGAGGACAACCGCAAAAAAGCAGATCAAGGTAGTGAATACCCTTGATCAAAGGGAGCAATGCCAATGATTCAGAAAGGGCATCCATCCAACAGGATCCACAAGCTAATTACAAGACAAGTAAATGTGGCAAAGTGATAGCTGTGAGATTCGACACATTATTCATGGCTTTTATTGATGGTTTTCTCCCAGATTTGATTGTTTTCTGGTTGTACCTAACGCTAATACTTCGGTAGCGAAGAAAACTTGGTTTTTAATGTGTGTTTCAGGTTCTAAACATCAACAGAAGGATTTAACTAGAGAAATACAATATTCTGGAGAAAATAAGCAAGACCCACTTTGGAAGCTCGCGAGGGGAGCTCATAGAAGCTTTAACGAGCAACTATACGGCGGGAATATTTTTCCGGCCGTATAGTTCCCGCCATATAGTTATCGCCGCCTCTATCTTGTCAAAAGGGACAACTTCCATGAAGGAAAGGGGGACGAAAATACAACGCAGCAACTGCCACACCATCTAGAAGGGAGAAAGAAGAGATCCAGAGAAAAAGGAGAAGACGTTCTTCATATCGCTCCACGATCTTCGACCTCCTAGCCAATACACCCCCATAGCCACTACTTGTACTTGAGAGGGGGAGGGATCTCCACCTTGCAAGACTAGGGTTTGAGATTGTTTCTTCCCATCTTGAATTGTGTTGGATATTTTTCTATTCCTTATTGTGGATCCCCACGGTAATACCAAGAAGAATTCCCTTTATTCAATTATATTGATGATCCATTCTTCTCTCATGTGTGAGTAATTCCCTTGGGTGTCGGAGATGTAGGGTATTGGTGACATGTGATGTGCCTTCATATATTTTTCGCTAGTTTGTGATTGATTCTAAATACTATAATATGTGTGCTTGACTATCTGTGGGATGCCTAATGCTTGTTGTCCAATTAAGGGCCCAGTCAACATGATACTTTGTTCTACATAGATAAGATCTTGTTCACTAGTGGACAGTGACCCTTGGGTGACACAGGGATATCAATGGAAAGCTAATTGACTCGAGGATAACGAGTAACCACTGTGCTTATTGCATTAGTATGATCCAATGTGCTTAATCTCTAAGCAACCTGAAGGGTCTTAATCATATAGTGTCTGACCATGATTTTGGTAGCAGGCTAGTAGGATTATTGAAGTTGGGATGAAATCTACCCAGCGGAGTTCCGGCTAATTATGGGTTGCTCGCCTACACATATATCTATAAGATTATAATTGTTACATTTACCACTTGTCCACCTGGCACGGTCACTATCACCATGAACTGAATCTCCCCGCGCCTTCTTTCGCCATTCGCCATTTGCAGGAAACAATAAACAAGCAAAGACGTTCTTTACTTTTATGCTTTATATTTCTAAAGTTTACATTTTAGTTATATTTAAATCTATCGCATTTAATCAAAAATCACATTCTTATTTCAACACTTGCAGTCAATTCACTCGAAGACCTGTGACAACTTCGGGTGTGATAGAGACTTCACAAATAAACACTTACCTTTGGGATCCCTATGGGATCGATATCTGAACTTCGAAACTAGCTACAAACAATCTGTGCACTTGTAGTAATCACAGAGCCTGCCCCACCAGACACACCAGAGTATCTTCACTGGTCAGAACAGGAAATCACATTCAGCGGAACTGATCACCCACTACGAGTACCATGACCGGGTCATTCGGCCTTGATAGTTGAAGCGCAAGTGTGAGGATTTGACATGAGCAAAGTTTTCATGGATGCAGGAAGCAGTATAAATTTGATCTACGCCAAAACACTGAGAGAAATGAACTACTCTTTGGTAAATCTAGCGCTAACAGAAACATCCTTCCACGGCATAGTACCAGGTAAATCCGAAATTCCCTTAGGTAAATATTTCTTGACGTTGTTTTTGGATCCAAAGAAAATTCCAGGCAAGAAAAGCTCGAGTTCGAAGTCATGGACTGGCCATCACAATATCATGCGATCCTGGGATGCCCAGCATTTGCACGATTCGTGGTAGTCCCCCATTATGCATACCTAGTTATGAAAATGCCAGCACCAAAGGGAATTATAACGGTAAAGGGAAGTTTGACACGATCTGACAAATGCCATAAGGAGTTCAACAAAATTTCTGAATCTTTTGGGATGGCAACTGAGTTTGAGCAGCTGAAAATGTCAGCAACTGTAGAACCTCTAGAAATAGCGTGTGTCAATCCCGATCAGGCCTTTGACACCGCGAAATATATAAAGGAAGTACAAAACCACCCTACTGACCCGAAAAAGACGACATTTGTGGCTTCCAATCTCGGTCCTGCATAGGAAAGCGCGCTCATTGAGTTCCTCCGTGAGCACTAGGAGATCTTCGCATGGTTACCTTCTGACATGCCGGGAATTCCTAGGGAACTTGCTGAGAACGCATTAAACTTGGATCCAAAAGCGAAGCCAGTAAAGAAGTCGCTACATCGCTTCGCAGGGCCAAAACATAAGGTCATAGGGAAAGAGCTCCATCACCTTACTAATGCCAAATTCATCAAAGAATTAAAGAAAGCAGAGTGGGTTACAAACCCAGTATGCGTCCCAAAGAAAAATACGAAAGAGTTACGGATGTGCATCGACTTCACTGCGCTGAACAAACATTGTCCAAAGGATCACTTCACATTGCCACGAATCGATCAAATAATCGATGCAACCGCGGGGTGTGGACGTCTTTCCTTCCTGAATGCATATTCAGGATACCATCAAATTCGGATGAAGGAGGAAGATCAGGAGAAAACAACATTTATCATGCCTTGTGGCATATTCTACTATACAACAATGCCTTGGCCTCAAAAACGCCGGAGCAACATATCAGCAGATGATGCAGAAGTGCCTGGGTAACCAAATCGGCACAAATGTACAAGTACATATTGACAATGTTATAGTTACAACAAAGAAAGGGTCTTCACTTATCAAAGATCTACAAGAAACATTTGAGAACCTCAACAAATTTTACATCAAACTTAACCCGACGAAGTGCTCCTTTGGAGTCCCAGCAGGGCAACTCCTGGGATACCTCGTATCAACAAGAGGAGTTGAAGCCAATCCCGAGAAAAATATAGGCGATCCTAACAATGAAGAAACAAACGGATCTTTGGGGCGTACAATAGTTGGCTGGGCGAGTCACAACACTCGGTCGTTTTATTGCTCGGTTAGGAGAAAAAGCACTATCATTCTATGCTCTGATGAGGAAGTAAGATAAATTCAAGTGGATGAAGGAAGCTTAGTTTGCCTTTGAAGATCTCAAAAGGACACTTTCGACATCCCCCATTGTCGTGTCTCCGTGCGAGAAAGAGCCCTTACTTCTTTACATTGCAGCCACAAATCAGGTGGTCAGCACCGTTCTGGTCATCGAACGGCCCGAAGAAGGGAATACCCATGGTGTTCAGAGGCCAGTTTATTTATTGAGCGAGGTCCTCTCGCCATCCAAACAAAGGTACCTACATTATCAGAAACTAGCGTATGGAGTATTTATGACAGCGTTGAAGTTATAACATTATTTTTCGGAACACCCGATCATAGTGGTCAACGAAGCACCTCTGTCCAATATCCTCAATAATCCGGAAGCAACTAGATGTGTCTCTCTATGGGGCATTGAAATTTCCACTCGGGATATCACGTACGAGAAGCGTAAAGCAATTAAATCACAAGTTCTACTTGATTTTATCACCGAATGGACCGAACTACAATGTGCGGGCCCACCTGACATCTCTAGCGCATGGACAATGTATTTCAATGGATAAAAAGAACGGAAGGAGCAAGGGTAGGAGTCATACTAGTATCACCACAAGGCGATAAAATGCGAATATTTACTTCGGATGAGCTTCACAAATGCATCCAATAATGAAGTTGAGTATGAGGCCTTGTTGCACGGTATGCATATGCCTAAAGCTTGCGGTGCAACTTGCCTCGAAATATTTGGTGATTCTAATCTTGTAGCACATCAAGTAATGAACAAGTGCGATGCTCTCAATGATACCATGATTTCCTACTGTGATCTGTATAGCATTATGGAGGCTCAATTTGACGAGTGTGAAGTATCGCACAAAGGAAGAGAAAGCAATGAAGAAGCCGACAATTTGGCAAACATCGGGTCCTTATGCCTACTAGTTCCACCTAGGGTTTCTGGGAGGAAATAACTGAGCATTCTATCAAAGCAAAGAGAGTCTCTGAGGTTATAGCACCCGAGACAGGGAAAAATATTAAATCGTGGAAGGACCCAGGGGATCCACCAACTAGCAAAAGTTCAGAAGAAATCCTCGAAGAAGAACCATAAGTTGATGAGGTCATGATAGTAGAACCTACATGGATGCAACCATACATAGCATATATGACTTGGGGAGAACTCCCCTAAGATGTGACAGAAGCTCGGCGAATCACTCGAAGATGAAAAGCCTTTCGAATCATCAAAGGAGAGTTATACAAAATAAGTACTTCGGGTGTGCTACAGCGATGTGTCACACCCAATGAAGGAAAAATAATACTCAAGGATATACATGAAGGAGTATGTGGCCATCACGCTACTAGTCGAGCAATTTCCGCCAAAGCGTTCAGGGCATGATTCTATTGGTTCACAGCAGTACAAGATGCAAATGATATAGTTAGAACATGCGAGGCATGAGAGCGATTCGCAACAAAGCCTGGTGCATCCGCCGCTGAGTTAAACCCCATACCTCTTGCTTAGCCCGCTCAATGGGGACTCAATATGGTGGGAAAACTTCAGAAATCATCTCTAGGAGGACACGTCTTTCTGCTAGTAGCAGTCGACAAATTTACTAATGGATTGAAGCAATGCCTGTCACCAGTCAGGACGGAACTTTGGCTATGAATTTTATCAAATCCATAGTGTTCCGGTTTGGTGTGCCAAATAGCATCATCACATATGATGGAACTAACTTTACTTCCAATGAGTTCAAGGAATACTATGAGGATATGGGTATCAAAGTAAGTTATGCATCAGTAGCCCACCCGCAAACCAATGGGCAAGTGGAGAAAGCCAATGGCCTAGTAACTGCTGGCCTCAAGAAGAAATTACTAGCACCACTCGACAAGGCAAAAGGAGCATGGGTTGATGAGTTACCATCTATTTTGTGGAGTTTGCATACTACAAATAATTTGACACAAGAAACACTCTTCTTTCTCATCCACGACGCTAAGGTTGTTCTTCCAGTCGAAGTATCACACGACTCTCCACGAGTAGCTACATATGATGAAGAAGCGTCAAGAGAAGCACTTGAAGACGATGTTGATGCACTTGATGAAGCCCGTGACACTACCCTACAAAGAGCTACTATATATCAGCAAAACTTGCGCAATTATCATAGTCGATGGTTGCGTCCTAGGTCCTTTGTTGTAGGGGACCTAGTTCTTCGCCTCAAGCCAGATGGTCACCGAAAATTGCAGTCGCCTTGGGAAGGGCCTTACATCATTACAGAAGTTATCCCTAGAGGAGTATATCGGCTACAAGATAAGAAGACACGAGTCAAATACTCCAATCGTGGAACGTCGCACAACTACGGAGTTTTTACACTTAGAATTTATGTTTTCTCGCAATTAAAATTGCAAATAAGGCCTATGGACTGGCTTCTTAGCCAAAATATAAAGTCCAACGTCTAGGCGAAAAATCCGCCAAATAATGTATTGTCAGCTTCGGAATAGAAATAAAAGATAAGTTCTTCATACTTTGAGTCTTTATTTATACCTTATTTCTGACAAAACAAAGGATTTATATTTTTTTAGTGAGCATTATTCTAATGACAATTATGAGCCTATGTCTAGATAGAGGCATCCAAACGTAGCCTCGGGGGCTACTCCCATCGGGAGCGTTGGCGTGCACCCGATAAAAACTAAATTGTGAGTCAAGGCAACCATAAACCTAAACCTATGAGTTTTACTTTGATGTATCCTCAGGAGGTTACTCCCATCGGGAGATTCTATGAAAAAGTCATCAAAACAAAAAAAAATCTGATAAAATTCAGATATTCTAGCAGCCAAACAAGGAAGTAGATAAAAATAAGACAAATCTCAAATCACACCCGACGCGATAAAACTCCAAATGTCATGTCCAAGACATGAAGGTAAGACCCCGGGATTCGTCATGTGTGGCATGGTAATTGTACAAGAATGTGCTCTGCCAGAAAAATATCCGTATCACTGATACGATAAAAATCTCGACGGACGCATTGGGTACCCGATAAAAAATAGAACTGGGATGCAGTATTCGATAAGACCTCGGCGGCTCGAACTGAATTACGCTAGTTATAATCCTGAGTCTAGGCCTAGGGACTTGAATTTGATGTAGGTCAACATTATTTTTGCCCAGGAGCAATTAACTAATTCCCGATTCGTCGGAAGCATCAGACTTGTTGACATGGGTATACCCTGCAGGTACTCGAGCTTGGTATATACGGTATAAATATGTATAGGCCCACGGTGTCGCCAAGGCCTAGACGAAAGGATTCGAGTGATCTGCGGACTCTCGATTGCTTGAGAGACAAGAAGCTAAAGATAGAAAGTTTAAAGGAGAAAACCCTAACTTGTAACCGACTCGACCTGTTACCTGAGACCTAGCCTATCTATATAAAGGCTAGGAGGGGGCGGCGAGGAGGACAGACACCACCCTAGTTTCCACAACCCTTGCTAGATTGCATCTGCGCACCATTGTAACTTTCGACTCCTTCGATAATTCCACGAGCAGACAAGCAGGAGTAGGGACCTCTACGAGGCCTGAACCTGGGTAAATCCTTTGTCCCCTGTGTGCTTGTTTGCTAGCCGATAGATGTCTCTAGCGCTCCCTCCTTCTCCAAAACCCAAGTCCATAACAATGGGCATTGATGAGTTAAACCCTCGTCAATTGGCGTCGTTTGTGGGAATTGGGAGTGCTGATGTTGCGGCTTCTTCGGCCCCATAAACCGCGATCTACAACTCCGCAACAGCGGAGATTCGCCAGCTCTTCGGCGCCTTTGACTTCACTGTCCACACACCGGCCACCCGCCCGGCTTTCGAGTCCGTGGGAGACGGAATCAGCTTGGCGATTGGGAGCTTCCGCTTCCAAGTTGGTCAGATGGGCACGCTTCGCATGCCTGATCAACCGACAACACCGGCGATTGCCCCAGCATCATGGTTCCCTCCATCGATCGGCACCCTCAGCAAGCTCAATACTCCGGCAGCAGTCGGAAACACGATCAGCGACAGCAGTCGCGACTCCGATCTGAGCGATCTGGCCACAGAAGATGGAACCTGCGGTTCCGAATCTGAAAGTTGCGGAAGCAACAGCTTCCCCAATCACTTCATGTGCGCCGTCATCAACGCAGGCGACACCTCTGCCAATCGCGGCATCGTCAACACCGGCAACGGCACCGATCCACCCAACGTTGGCAACGGTGGCAACGGCAGTAACGGCGCCAACGGTGGAGCAGTCGAACCCCCCAGCATAATCAATGAGTAATCCGGCGAACGCATCTTAATCAGGCTCAACGAGCAAGAGTGGGAGCGCTGCTGCGAAGCCCTACGAGGTACACCTCTGCCCTTTGGATCCCCATAGGAATTACTAATGGGCTACCACTGGCTCCTGAAAGAGGAATTCAAGCGCCAAAAAGAAGCAATCGCGCAGCTGGAGGCGCGTAAAAGAGCGGCGGACGAATCTAGCCTTCGTCGTGCTGGGCTCTCCTCCTACGGAGGATCCTCCTCATGAGGAAACGAGTACGTCGCCAAGAAGAGGCAGTCGCGAATGGCTCACCTCACCGAACAAGAGCGCATAGACGCCGCGAAAGTCCTCGACTTCAGCTCTATGACAGTCGACACGAGAGGCAACGTGGTCCCCAGAACGCCACAGGCCGCGGTCACGGCAGCCACCATGTACCTCCTCAACAACCTGCCACCGGCTGGAGATCCCCGAACCGCCATGCACCGATCTACGATCGCGGGTTTGGGGCTAATCGAGGCCGCCCTCGACAAGCAGCTAGTACCAGACCCGAAAAAGGGCAAAACGCTAGCAAAATGCTACTCCTCGCCCTCGTCTAGCGATGACAGTCACGACCTATCTCGACGCCGTTGTTCGCAGCGACACGATCGCGACTACGACGCGCGCAACGACCTCACAAAATGTAAGATCGACAAATCAAGAGCACGACGTGCCCGGTCGACTGACTTAGAGGAGGAAGACGGGGAGCTCTGCGGCGCCAGATGCTTCAGCAGATCCATCAGGCAGAAACGAATGCATAAGGGGTTTAAACTTCCGTCGGAAAACCCGAAGTTCGACGGCCTACAAGACCCTAAAATCTGGCTAGAGGACCACATCTCCTCCGTCAGACTCCACGGAGGCAGTCGAAGTACTGCCATGCAATGTTTGCAGCTACAGCTGCAGGGCGCCGCCCGAGCATGGCTCAATAGCCTCCCACATGGATCCATTCGCAGCTGGGATGAGCTGGTCTATAGCTTCGTGTGCAACTTTAAGGGCACGTACAAACGGCCCGCATCAATCGAAGAACTGAGATGTTGCTAGCAAAAATCTGGCGAATCACTGCGTTCATATATCCGAAGGTGGTCCATCATCAAGAATTCCGCGGAAAACATCTCAGTGGACCGTGCGATTGATGCATTCAATGGTGGCATTCGCTGCTTAGAGCTCGGGGAGGAGCTGGGCCACTCAAAGCCCCAGACTATCGACCACCTAATGGAGATCGCGAATCGATGGGCTGATGGAGAAGATTCAGTGAAGAACCGCGCTCACTCTGACGAGGAGGCAGAGCTCGAACGCAGACGCGACCGCCGAGGAAAACGCCGCATGCGCATCTACGACGACCGTGACGACGTTAATATGATCGCAGCCGGCTACGCTGAGAGACGCGACGACAAACGCAACAGCGGATACCGCGACTCTGGGAAGACCATGCAAGTGTGGCAACGCCGCACTCGCGACGAGGCAACCGCGACCTCCATCGAGGAGAAACTGTCCGGACCATGCACGGTACACTTCTACATCGACAAGCTTGACGGCAAGAGAAAGTCCACCCACCTCCTCAAAGACTGCCGCGAGTTCCTCAAGCTACACGAGGGATTGGTTCGGATGAACCGCAACGCAGTCGAAAGAGGCTACGGGGCCGCACCAGGCGCCATGGCACATGGCGCACCGCCACCACCACCAGGGCCACCCCCGAACGGAGCTGCACCGGACCAGCACCACGGAGGAGAACCGTACCCACGGGCCATGGGTACCATGATGATCCAAAAGGGGCGCCCCTCCAATAGGGTGCAGAAAGCTATCACTCGCCAAGTCAACTTGACCATGCACTCACCACCATCCACCACTAAGTACCTCAGTGGCAGTGAGTCATGCATCACCTTCGATAAACGCGACCACCCGCCTCAAATACCTCGCCCAGGCCATTGGCCCCTCGTTCTCGAGGCGCAAATTGGAGGTTTCGACATGAGTCGCGTCTTCATGGACGGCGGAAGGGGCATCAACCTTATATTCTCGAGTACCCTGCGAGCAATGAGGATTCCTCTAACTTGCTTGGAGGCATCGAACACAACGTTCCATGGCATCGTCCCAGGGAAAGGCATAAACCCCTGGGCGAAATCAACCTCAACGTCATATTCGGCACGCCGAAGAACTTTAGGTGCGAGCGCATTGACTTTGAGGTTGTCGACTGGCCCTCACAATACCACTGCATCCTCAGACGCGTCGCGTTCGCTAGGTTCATGGCGGTACCCCACTACGCCTACCTGCAGATGAAAATGCCAGGTCCCAACGGCGTCATCACGATCAACGGAAGCTTTGAGCGATCCGACAGTTGCGACAGGGAATTCAACAGAATCTCCCAGTCCTTTGGCATGTAGGAGGAGCTCGCGCGATTGAAGGAAACGACAGACAATAGTATGTCTCCCCTGAGCAGGCCAAGCTCACCTGATCTCTCCTTCGACTCATCCGTGCACACAAAGAAGGTGCAGGTCCATCCGACAGATCCCGCCAAAACGGCCCTCATCGCCAACAACTTGAGTCCCGCATAGGAACTCGCGCTCGTCGAATTCCTCCGTGAGCACTGGGAAATTTTCGCCTGGTGTCCTGCGGACATGCCAGGAGTTCCCAGGGAATTCGCCGAGCACGCACTCAACGTCAACCCCGACGCAAGGCCAGTCAAACAAACAATCAGGCGACTATCTGAGCCACGAGCGCAGGCAGTTGGCATGGAGATCAACAGACTCCTCGAGGCCAAATTCATACGCGAGATCAAGGAAAGCATTTGGCTCGCCAATACGGTGCTGGTGCCAAAAAAGGACACGGATATCCTACGGATGTGCGTGGACTTCACTTCTTTAAACAAGTACTGCCCAAAGGATCACTTCCCGCTACCACGAATCGATCAAATCATCGACTCCACCGCTGGATGCGAGCGCCTCTGCTTTCTCGATGCCTACTCAGGCTATAACCAAATTCGAATGAAGGAGGAAGACCAAGAGAAGACCGCGTTTACAACGCCCTTCGGTGTGTTCTGCTACAACACAATGCCCTTCGGGCTAAAAAACGCGGGAGCCACCTACCAGCGGTGCATGCAGGCTTGCCTCAAGGAGCAATTGGGTCGCAACATCCAAGTCTATGTCGACGACATAGTAATCAAAACCAAGGAGGAAGCCTTTCTAATCGACGACTTGTGCGAAACATTCGCCAACCTCGATCGTTACCGGATTAAGCTCAATCCAGACAAATGCGCCTTTGGCGTACCATCTGGGCAGCTGCTCGGGTATCTCATCTCCGCGAGAGGGATTGAGGCAAACCCGAAAAAGATAAAGGCCATACTGGCCATGCAGAAGCCAAAGAACATAAGAGGCGTCCAGCAACTAGCCGGACGAATCGTGGCCCTCAGTCGTTTTATCAGTCGAACGGGGGAAAAGGCACTGCCCTTCTATCAGGTCCTCCGCAAAGCTGACAAATTCGAGTGGACCAAGGAAGCGCAAGAAGCATTCGAAGACCTCAAGCGCCTGTTATCCACCTCGCCAGTACTAGTGACTCCACGAGAAAGGGAGCCACTACTGCTATACATCTCCGCTACCAACCAAGTGGTTAGTACACTGCTCGTCGTCGAGCGGGCCGAGGAAAACAAGGTCCACGGCGTACAACGCCCGGTATACTACCTCAGCGAGGTCCTCACGCCAACAAAACAGCGATACCCGCACTACCAGAAGCTGGCGTATGGCGTCTTCATGACCGCCCGGCGACTGCGCCATTACTTCCAGGAACACCCAATCGTGGTAGTCAGCAACGCCCCATTGGGACATATCCTCAATAACCCCGACGCCATGGTACGAGTCGCGCTCTAGGGAATCGAACTGTCTCCACGAGACATCACATACGAAAAACGCGACGCAATCAAGTCGCAAGTTCTCTCTGACTTTCTCGTGCATTGGATGGAAAACGAACTCCCGGACAAGCCAGACATGTCCTACCTTTGGACCATGCACTTCGACGGATCCTAGCGGAAAGACGGAGCAGGAGCAGGCGTCATTCTGACGTCACCTCAAGGAGACAAGCTGAAATACATCCTCCGAATGCAGTTCACAGCCTCAAACAACGAGGCTGAATACGAGGCCTTGTTGCACAGGATGAGGATGGCCAAAGCCTGCGGCGCAAAGAGGCTCATCATATATGGCGACTCCAAGCTGGTCGTCAACCAAACAATGCACGAGTGCGACGCACTCAATGACAATATGATCGCATACCGCGACCTCTACGATACACTCGAGGGAGACTTCGATGGTTGCGAGTTGCGACATGTAGGTCGCGAAAGCAACGAGGAGGCGGACGCACTCGCCAACATAGGCTCTACCTGCGCCCCCATACCACCTGGG
The DNA here is from genome assembly GCA_910589775.1 of Avena eriantha. Classification (NCBI taxonomy): domain Eukaryota; kingdom Viridiplantae; phylum Streptophyta; class Magnoliopsida; order Poales; family Poaceae; genus Avena; species Avena eriantha. The sequence continues at coordinate 309,651,774 of OU342743.1, forward strand.
GTATTTCTCGAGCGCATCTATGAACGCTCTACCAAGCCAAAGGCCGTAGAGAAGAAAACAAGCGCAGCAATGGACTCGGGGGCTACGCCACCCAATGAGCCAATGGCACTCGATGACTTGGAGCTGGACACAGGACTCGAAGGGCCAATGAGCGTCATGATGATAGAACAATCTTGGACGCAGCCGTACATTACATATCTCCTCCGCAAGCGCCTACCGGACGACCCGACGGACGCACGACACAACGCACGACGCTCCAAGGCATTCGCCGCTATCAACGGCGAACTGTATAAACGCACTATCATAGGCGTGTTACAGCGATGCGTATCCCTGGCCGATGGAAAAGCAGTCCTCCTCGACATACATGAAGGAACATGCGGACACCACGCCAACAGTCGTGCCCTTGTTGCAAAAGCTCTATGAGCTGGATTTTACTGGCCCACGGCCATGCGCGACGCCAAGGACATAGTCCAAAAGTGCAACGCTTGTCAGCGATTCGCGGACAAACCACACGCACCAGGCGCAGAATTGTGGGCTATTCCATTGGCCTGGCCCTTCGCACAGTGGGGTCTCGACATGGTTGGCAAACTTCCAAGGTCCTCGCAAGGAGGATACGTCTATCTCTTGGTCGCAGTCGACAAATTCACCAAGTGGATCGAGGCCATGCCAGTAATCAAGCAATCAGGGCACAACACAGTCAAGTTCTTCGAGTCCATCGTGTATCGCTTCGGCGTGCCGCACAGCATCATCACTGACAACGGGACGAACTTCGCATCCAAGGAGTTCCAAGAATTCTGCGAAAACCTGGGGATCAACATCAGTTATGCCTCAGTCGCGCATCCACAGACCAACGGTCAGGTGGAAAAAGCAAACGGGCTCGTCTGCAGCGGCATCAAGAAGCGACTCCTTCGACCACTCGAACAAGCCACGGGTTGCTAGCCAGATGAGCTCCAATCCGTACTCTGGAGCCTACGTACAACTCCAAACAGCGCCACAGGCTACACGCCATTCTTTATGGTGCATGGGGCAGAAGCGGTATTACCCGCCGAAGTAAGGTACAAGGCGCCGCGCATAGTCGCTTACAGCGAACAAGAGTCATCTTTTGCACTCGAAGACTCCGTCGACCTCCTCGACGAGGCAAGAGAAATTGCCGTAGAAAGATCCACGATCTACCAGCAGAACCTGCGCAACTACCACAGTAGAAGGCTTCGCCCCAGATCCTTCGTCAAAGGTGACCTGGTCCTGCGACTGAAGCGGCAGGGGCATCTCAAGCTCAAGTCCCCCTAGGAAGGACCATACTTGGTTACAGAAGTAATCCCAGGTGGCGCCTATCGCCTTCAAGACCTAGAAACAGGAGTCGCATACTCCAACCCTCGGAACGTCGCACAACTGCGACGCTTCTACCCCTAGCTGTTTTTACTTTTACATCACAAATAAGGCTACTCAGCCAAGGCTACTTAGCCACACATTGTACCTCGTACTGTTCTACAAATAAATAAAAGCTAAGTTCCCCAAAACTCTGTGTTTTTCTTTTCACTTCTGTTACTATTGTACTCAGGGGCTGCGCCACCTTACACACATTTGTTCTTCGAACTAATAAACGCGACATCCTGAGTAGCTGGCACATCAATCGAGCCCCTTAACGCAAATTCAACCCAGCTGCAATGCACCTGGCAGGTTGATAAAAGGGATGGCCAGGCTAACGAAAAGGACTCGCATAGTGCAATGCACCTTACGCTTACAAAAAGCCATTTATATGCGTTCAACAATAAATTACATATAAATATATATGAACTTTACAACACAAATACACTTATGTGCAGGATACAAATCCAGTTATTGCTGCAATAGAAGAACATTGGTTTGCTCCTCGAAGAAGTCAACAATCTCCTCTACTGGGCGGTCCACCGCTTGATAGTGCGGCACCATATTCCAAGAGGATCCGGCTGGCGGCGCTGGCAGACCGGAAGCTACGACGGCGACATCCACATCAGGCCTGTGCAATCGCACCATCGAGAGGGCAGCCTTGGCACCAGCCACCAACTGCTGCCTCACGCACTCGCGAACCACGGACATATCTTGAAATTTGGCCAAAAGAGCCAACAGGCTTGACGGCGTGTCATCCAACGGGAACATCGCTCGGTAGATATTCTTCAAACATGACTGCGACTTCTTCAGGAAGAGCAGCACTCGCGAAGCGTGATCCTGCAGGGTCGCCAATGCAGTTGCACGATCATGATCCACCCAGAAGTATCCACTCTCTTGGAGTTGCTCCTGTGTGAGACCATGAAGGCGGATGGAAATCCTATCCCTCTCCTCCTGTGGATGGTGTGCGCTAACAACTACACGAAGCAGCACCAACAGCATGAGTACAACGTACCACTGCGACTATCTACAAAGGAAAAATATGAGGACGAGCAAACTAACACTTAAACTGGTCGCCCAGCTGCGTCACCTCGCCAAGCAGATACTGCTCGCGGGCGGCGGCTTTTTTCGCCTTTGACTTCCACACATCTGCATTACCGCGGATCAAGGGCAACTCACGCTCCAGCTGCTTCACGCGGTCACGAAGTCGTGACAGCAAAGACAGCTCCTCTACCCTGGAGCGCGGCGGTACCACTGTCTCCTCAAGAGATGATGGATCCTGATTTCCCCCTATGGGACCACTCGATGTGCCCTACCACAGATCAAGACAGAAGAAAATAAGGCGACCAAACTAACACAAAGGCAGGGATAGCAGATGCATTCAGGATAAGCATAAAAACATATTCACAAGCACACTCGCTAGCAGGCATGTTCTTAGAGCAAAAGGACAATTCGTTACCTACTACACAAAGCTAACTATGGAGCAGCTGGCTTCTTCGACTTCGACGCCTTCGAGGGCTTCATCAAATCCGTGGCAGTATTAGACGCCACTGATTTTGCACCTGCCCCTGAAGCCGAAGCTTTCGCCGCCTTCTTAGCGCGTTGGAGCTCCTCCGAATACTTGGCAACGGTGTTAATCAAAGAATGACCGTATTTGGCACAGGCAGTCGCAAAGGGGGCAAAAACTACCTGCTGACCATCCGCGCCAACAGGCATTGTCTTCGACACCGTAGAGGGATCTATCTCGACTCCATGGGCCTACACCATGGCGAGTGACAACGTTGCACCAGCCGCCTGGAGGGAGTTCTTATAGGTAGAAGGCACACCCCCGGCGAGTGACTCCACCAGCTAGTCCATCTTATCGACCTGCTCCGTCTTTGGCATCAACTCCTCTCGGAGGCGACTAAGGGCGACCTTGGCCTTGGACAATGTATTCTGGACTACGGCGCTTCGGTCTTCGACCACGGATACCGCGCCAGCCAGAGCGTCATCACGACGAAGGGCCTGCGGGTCAAAACTCAAGTCGCCAGCATCTACACCAAAAAACATGGATCAGATTTCTGGTGCCAACGGCATAACTCCAGAAGCAGAGAAAAGCATCAATCAAAAATCCACCAGTAAAGTTACCTGAGAAGGCCTTGGCGACTGAGAATAGCTGCTCCTCGAACAACTTCTCCCTGGCCGCAAAAGAGGCGCGCGGATCCTCTTCTCGCTTTCGGGCTTCATCACGAGCCGTGATTGCCTCATCGCGCCCCTTGACAGCTGCGGCCAGTGTCTTCTCCAAGGATGCGACATTGCGCAGTAGGGCGTTATGCTCAGCTACATGGCAGTCAAAATAATTGGTTATCAGTCAAACACACCAGAATAGAAAAAAGACGAAAGAAACAAGCGTGGAAGCACTCACTTTCGACCACGCGGTGACATTATTTGATGTAGGTCAACATTATTTTTGCCCAGGAGCAATTAACTAATTCCCGATTCGTCGGAAGCATCAGACTTGTTGTACCAAAAATAATTGAAACAATGCAAGGAAAATGAAAAATTGAAAAATATCTTTGAGACTCAGTCTACGGTTCAGGTAGAATCTCGGGCGCTACGGACATAGGTACGACTACTCGGGTGCTTATGATTCACTACCCTGGCTACATAAAGGCTCACGGCCCATGAACACTCAAGATGATGGCGCAAAGAAGCAACCGATAAAGAGCCTTAGCTGTATTAGGAAAGGAAATATGAACCGACGTTATGTTGGTGTTGTAATCATACGTATACAACCTATCCATATATGACTTTGAGATCCGGCCTATTATATATATGGCGGGAGAAGCCTATGAGGAGGTACTGAAAAAACCCAAGCAATCTGTAATAGTGCTATTCATCAAGTATTCAGGCGACTTCGACTTCCTTGTTTGCCTAACATCCGAAGAAATCCCCAGCGTTCTCTTTTCCTCAAAACCCTAAGTTAATCTCCATGGGCATTGTAGAGGTTACCCCTCGTCAACATCCAAGTTTACGTGGATAACGTGGTGGTCAAGACCAAGGAAATCACCTCACTCATCAATGATCTCTACGAGACCTTCGACAACCTCGACTGCTATATGATCAAACTGAATCCTCTCAAATGCGTGTTTAGCGTCCCATCCGGGCAATCACTCGGGTACCTCATCTCCGAAAGGGGAATCAAGGCTAACCTGAAGAAGATAAAGGCCATACTGGCCATGGAGAAGCCAAAGAACATAAAGGCGTCCATCAGCTAGCTGGATGCATAGTTGCATTCAGCAGATTCATGAGTCGAATGGGCGAAAAAGCATTGCCCTTCTACTAGCTCCTACACAAGACATATAAGTTCGAGTGGACCGTCGAAGCTCAGGCAACATTCGAAGACCTCAAGCGCCTTCTATTAACCTTGCCAGTACTGGTGACCCCCAAGGAGAAGGAGCCAATGTTCCTATACATCGCCGCCACCAATCAGGTGGTCGGCACAGTGCTCGTCATCAAGCACGCGGAAGAGGGCAAGATCCATGGGGTCCAAAAACCCGTGTATTACCTCAGCTAAGTGCTCACGCAAACCAAATAGTGGTACCCACACTACCAGAAGCTGGTGTATGGAGTCTTCATGACATCTCATTGACTGCGCCATTACTTCATGGAGCATTCAATTGTGGTTGTCAAGGATGGACCATTATCATACATCCCCAACAACCCCAAAGCTACATGGAGAATTGCTCTCTGGGGCATCGAGATGTCCCCATAGGACATCGCCTATGAGCGGCGGACGGCAATAAAGTCTCAAGTGCTCCCGGACTTCCTGGTTCACTAGATGGAACTCCAGATACTTGATGTACCAGACATGTCAGGCGTTTGGTCCATGCATTTTGATGGACCGAAGCGTCAAGAAGGAGCGGGTGCTGGTGTCCTACTGACATCCCCGCAAGGCGACAAGATGCTCTACGTCCTACGGATGAGATTTCGCGCGTCAAACAACGAGGAAGAGTATGAGGTCCTCATCCACGACATGCGCATGGAAAAGGCTTGCGGCGCCACGCGACTGATGATCTACAGTGACTCCAACCTCATGGTGCAGCAAACAATGAATCGCTGCGATGCCATCTACGACAAACTGGCCAACATTGGGTCCATCTGCGCACCCATACAACTTGACACCTTCCTAGAGCATATATGTGAACGGTCAATCAAGACCAAGTCACTCGCTAGAACTCAAGAGCCTACAACTCACTCGGGCGCTACGCCACCCAACAATGACAAGGCAATAGCCGAAACAGAGGCAGAGCCCTCACTCGAAGGGCCCATGGAATTCATGATCATCGAGCCCTCTTGGACTCAACCATACACCGCGTACCTGCTGCGCAAGGAGCTGCCGGATGACCCGACTGAGGCACGACACATCACACATTGCTCGAAGGCCTTAATGTCATGGTGGTGGCACAGCAGATGCCATGGGTAGGCTAAATATGGGTCCAAGGTGCGCTAGAGGTATCTAGGGAGGGATAGTGTGGTGATTCCACACACTGATGATTGTATTCTCTTTATCAATGGGGTTTAGAGATGCTCCTTGAGTTGTTCCTGGGGAGGAGGCAGAAGAACCTCTCTACTGCCCACACTTCTCTCTAGGGTTTTCCCTTAGTAAAAATGGCCGATCCTCTCTATGGAGATCCTGGCCCTGCTTATATAGGGGAGGCCACGTTACAAGCTAGGGCATACGTGGAGGGCATATTCTCCTAATATGCCTCTCCCAAAATAGCAAAGTGGTGTGCCTCTTTGTCCCTTCATAAGCCTCTCAGGACTCATGGCGTAAGCCTCTTTGAGCCCCTCTACGGCGCAGCGTCACCCGACCAAGAACGGTCTAGCGATGTCACTTTTGTCGGCTCGTACTCGCTGGTCCTCCCCTCTGTCCTTTGTGCTCACGCTACGGTAGAGAGATAAAAGCACCAACTACGTAAGATGCCTTCCTTCTCTTGTAAGCCAAGTGGTAACCAGGCTCCTGCCTGGCTACCTCGTCTATGGGGTACCTGCATACAAGTAACATAGATGATGCTAACATATACTCTATGCCGACCAAGGTAATGTTGGGTGAACATCGCCTAGGCCGAGTTAGTCGTAACTCGGCTTGCCTTGAGGTAACTCCGTTAGCTCCTGCTTTGACCTTGTCGTACCTTGGCTAATATTGCCAGTATACCCCGGCTTGACCCTACCCGGTGTTATCCCCCCAACATTAGGCCCCGAAGCTGGTACGATCTTAGCAACTTTAGCTGATAAGGCCAAAATATGATCAACCCACTAAGTTCTTCATTCTTCTTGTTGAGGTATTCTTATGTCAGCACAAGCTAAACTTATCTCGGCTCTTTCCCTACAGACTTGTTGTTTTCTTTGACCTCCCTTGGCTCATTCTGAGTTATTCCTTGTTGGCCTAGTTGTACTCTCATATCCGGGTTACCCCACTTAGATTCCTTCCTTCTCATGTACATTTCCCCACATCCTAAATGGAGGGTAATCATTACTTTGCCTCATTTTAAGGGCCTACGCCAGTTACTGTGCACGTTGTCAGGGATTAGTATGCCAACGTCACATCGTGGGCACCTCTTCGCTAACCATAGCACCACATACTGTCATAAGATCTGTTGCGTGGTGTGGCCCTTCCTGTGGTTTGCTGCTGATTGGCTGATCCGGCAAATTCACGGCCACACCATGTGGCACGCCTCACCGCACGATCCCACTACCCAACTAGGGGCATGGTTAAATAGAGGAGTAGGGGCATCTTCCATCTTTTCCCCCGTTCGCTCCCTCTACATCTTCTTCCTCTTGCTTACAGCTCCACCACCACCGTTGTTTCCGCTTAGCACCAGCATCGTCGCCGCTGCACGTTGTCCCTCGCTATGCCCCTGCTTCCCTGCTCGTCATCATTATTGCTCTGTGCCAGTCTAGTTCCTCCCATGCTTCAGATTACTTCTACCAGGAGGAGGATCTGGAGATGTCGCAGGAGATGGTGGCCGTCGAGGAACACGAAGAGGGTGGCACCGCCCACGAGCGTGGCGTCTAGGCCGGTTCTTGGGTGAGACAAGACGATTTGGATTGGCTCGTCTGGTCCCACCGTGTCACCACCGGAATCCGTTGCCACGCTGGCGATGAAGTTGCCCCTTCTCCTAAGCCAGGTGAGTTCGTAGTTTTTCTCTCCCACTTCTAGCGCAGGTCTAGCCTACCCATTATCCATGAATTACTCACTACCTTTGCTCTTCAACCCCACCATCTTCTGGCTAACGCCATCACCTCTCTCTGCTTTTGCTTCTGGGATAGGGAATACCTCAACCTATGGCCCTCCATATCTATTTGGTTCAAGTTCTTCGGCTTTAGGGCCAATGTTGTTCCGGATAAGGACCTTCGCCCCGCTGACAAATCTTTAACCCAGTGCAGGGCGGCTTCCATCTCACCTCAGAAAGGGTCCGAGTTTCCATGAGTTGCCGGCTTGGAGTCCTACAAAGGATGGGCCAGGACGTTCTTCTACATGAAGAATACTACCTCGGGGGACAAGATTCGGTTGCCCACTTTCTCCATTGGTGTCCCTGATTAAACTTGGTGGAGCCAAATCCCCAATAGATTAAAAGCAAGTACTTTGGTAGATTTGGTGGAGAAGAGCATCATCGAACTGAAGTTGTTGGGGATGTGTGGCAAGGACATTATGATCACCTTTATCCGGAGCTGAGTCTCTCTGCTGTAGCTACGCACCCACAAGCTTTGCCACATGAGCGGGCACCTCAAACCCAACCGAACTTCATCATATGAGCTCTCCGACGCTTAGATCTTCCGCCAGGTTAAGTCTATCTTCAAGACCACAATGACCGAAGAGTGGGAGTACGGGTTCGAGCATTTCAGTCGAGATAAGCTAGCTCCCACGGTACATCTCTTATGCGAGCCTTTTTCCGAGTTATGTCTTATGTGGGCTAGTATCAGTTATATGACCATTTTGCTCTGTTCCTTTCAGACATTTCTTCAGCAAACCATTGAGGATGGCGCGGACCCATCCCTCAAGTGGGGGGAAAGAACGCGATACCTCAGATACGGAGGAGCCAGATTTTGAGGACTTATTGGCTGTTCCAGACCCTGCCTCTGGCTGACCTTCCGGTAAGGCTTATGGCTTAAGGGATTGTCCTGATGACGATGAACATGATGATATTTAGATCTTGGAGGTATATGATTTTGTTCCTATCTCTTCCGGCTGATCCAACTATAGCTAACCCGGATGGTTAGGTCCACACTGATCCTCCTCTTGCCGTGGGCGAAACAGCGCCTGCCCCGACAAAGAAACGAGATGCTACCTCGGCTCCTCCGTCCGAGCCGCCTAGGACTAGAAAACGACTAAAGAAATCTGGCAACAAGGCCGCCAGCAAGCCTCCTTCTAAGGCCACCGTTCGGAGAGCCCCAAAGACCAAGGAACCACCTACCGCATCCGAGTAAGCTCTTCTTTCCTTCCTTGTTCTTCAAGTAGCTTCTCTCCTTAACATGTATTTCTTGTTTCTCACTGTGTTCCAACTTGATATTTGTTTTCTGTCTGACTCGGCAGGGCTCCCAAGGACATTTCTCAGAGTGGTTAGAGCATAGCCTCACCTATCGGAGGTGATCCACCTTCTCCCCATCGTGATGATGCTCGCCCCCTAAGCCCCATCCAGGAGAGCTCTATGGCCGCACTGAATCTCAGCCCACGTCGGCAAGAGGAGGGCAACATCGACATGGAGGGTGGTGGCGCCTCCAAGGATGTGGCTATGCTGGATCAGCCCAGTTCCTCTTTAGCTCAGCAACAAGTTGATGGTGGTGCTAGCAACACCGGCACCAAGAAAGCTCCTACCGAGGTGCTAGTGACACCGACACTAACCCAAGTTCAACCTCAGCCGTCTCTAGCTCCAGCTCCAAGATCCTCTACGCCAGCACCTCCTACCTCGCCTGAGTCTATCCCAACTCGGTGAGAAGACCAAACTTGGCCTAGCCCGAAGGCCAAATCACCCACGCGAACATCTTCGGCTGGAGCGCAACCTTCACCTCGGCAACAGCAGACCAAGCCCATCACCAAGACCAAAAATCCTGTCGACGTGACCAAGGTCAAGCCCGTAGGTGATGCAACCAAGGCAGCCCCAAAGGGATCAACCGCTAGATCTAGGAAACGGACAATTGCTTCCATGATACAAAAGGGGAGCGCTGCCTCTAGCTCAACTTTGGACCAACAGCTCACGTTGCACTCTACTCCGGCCACGCATGACAAAGGCTTGGTCATAGCCCGGACCCTTAGTGGTGGGAGTCTCGGCTCACTCGTTGAGTATGCAGATAACTGGAATGATGCCAAATACGTCGACGTCAGCTCCGGTAATCCGTCAAAGTTTGATCCTGCCGAGATTGGCGTGCAGATGAACACAGCTGCCAAAGCCATTGGTTTTGCCAGCAAGATGATGGAGGTAAATCTTTCCGCCATTCCATTACATGTGCACCAGTAATTGTAGTTATATACTCTAGTCCCTGAGCCTCCAGGGGAGTTACGCATTACTTGGTCGGATGCTCAAATCTAAAGAACTTTAATTGTGTTAAATTCCTTAGTAATTTCAAACCTCCAATCTCCTAGAGCTAGGTTAAGTTCCACTTGACTCGGATGTCACTAACTTCAAATATTTACTCACCTAGAGCCAGGTTAAGTTCCGCTTGGCCCGGGTCTTGAGTAACTTTGAATATCCACTCGCCTCGAGCCAGGATAAGTTCCGCTTGGCCCAGATCTGACTAACTTCAAATATTCACTCACCTAGAGCCGAGTTAAGTTCCACTTGACTCAGGTCTGACTAACTTCGAATATTCACTCACCTAGAGCCGGGTTAAGTTCCACTTGACTCAGGTCTTGAGTAACTTTGGATATTCCTTACCTAGAGCCGGATTAAGTTCAGCTTGGCCCGGATCTAACTAACTTTGAATATTCACCAACCTAGAGTCGGTTTAAGTTCCTCTTGACTCGGGTCTTGAGTAACTTCGGATATTCACTCACCTAGAGCCGGGTTAAGTTCCACTTGGCCCGTGTCTTGAGTAACTAATTATGCATGAGCTAACACTTTCCTTTTCAGATCACCACCAACCGCCGGACCATTGAGTTTCAGAGGATTTTGGATTCCCACAAAGAGCTTTCTGCAAAGCATAAGGCCCTGCTGCCTAAGGCGAAGAAGAAAGGTAAAAGTTCTTTCTTTCTCACTTCCCCATTTATTATTCTTCATCTTTTGGCATCCCGAATTGACTTGTGATTCAGATTTTGCAGCCGATGTGGAAGATGAAAACAAGGCATTGAGGAAGAAGCTGGCCGAGATGAAAGGTAACTTTCCTTGGCTCCGCATCCTTTGTACTTTTTCATTTTGACTCGGCAGGTAATTATACCTCGGCTCCACCGGGTCAAAAAATTATTGTAGTGTCTCTTGAAGATAGCGTGCCTCTACCTGATATGATGCTTCATTTTCTCGAACAAGCAGGGCAACATCAAGCCCGACTCAAGGATAAAGATGATGATATCACTCGGTTTAATGCCGAGATTGAAAAATTGAAAATCCTCTAGAAAACCGAGCTGGACAAAGTTGATCAGGCCTTCACTGAAGAAAAGGATCGGATGAAGACCGCTCTTGAGAAGAGCCGAGATATGCTATAGGACGCCGACATCAAATTTGATTCAGTGAACACTGAGTATGAAAAACTCAAGAATAGGAACACTGCCTGGCTCATGGAGTTGACTCGGATTAACAGTTATATCTCTCAAGAGTTTATCTTCCTGTGCCGACATTCCTTTCCTAGGTCATGTGCTCCTATTGACTTATATTATTCGTCTTATTTTTAGGCAATTTTTCGGAGTCAACTCCCATGCTACCACTGCTGTTGACAAGTTTCGGTTGAAGAGAGGTACCTCGGTTGTTCCTTCTATAGAGCCAATTCCTTACAACATAGAGGATAGCTTGGTGAGCCTCGTAGCTCGGGTGGAACCTAAAAAGAGCTTTGGAGTGGACCTCTATTGTCCGGGTATTCAACGCCCTTTGGCCTATAGAGAGTACTCCTAGAGGTCCCGCCCCATTGATTGAGAAATTGATGGAGTGCGAGACTCAACTCGATCTGTGAAGGGAATCCGCTACGCGTGCTGGAGCCGTCACAGCCTTAAGCTTTTTGATCCTAGTATGAATGTCTTAACCTGGAGGTTCTCAGCCGGATGCGCACTGGATCCAGATGGACCACTGACCCAACCTGCATCGCCCAACACCGATCTCGCGCCTATGACAGCATTCAATATGCTCATTATCATCAATGGAATGAGGGGTCGAGTTTCCTTGAAGTCGTCGACAATGCATATGTCGAAGAAGGTTCAGACGATGGAGCAGGAAGACTCGGACTATGCTGAGGAAGCCGAGGATGCTGAGGACGCCGAAGCTAATCCGGATGACGAAGCTAAAAACGAGGCTCCCAACACCGAGGACAACTTGCCTCTACCAGGTATAGATAGTTTGGCTGCTATGGCTCCTTGAGCAAAAAAGTTTGAAATTTGTTAAATCCCTGGTATGCCGGGTGCAAATGTATAAAACAGCGTGTTATTTTGCTACAACTAAGTTTTTATGTCGAATTAACTTTGGCAAAGTCCTCGAGTTTCATTTTCTTGTTCTCCCAATTTCATGACTCGACTCACGCCTACCTTTATTCGCTGTTTGACTTACGAGTCCAAGGTTCAAAAAATTGACATAACAATACTTGAAACTTTAGGATTAACTCAAAATAATTCAGCCCAAAAAAGGGAAAGTAAATACAGGGGTTAGTCCGAAAAACAAACATCGTATTGATTACGTTCCTTTCCTTAGTCATTTTTCATGTGCTTAGCAATTACAAACTTGTTATCTTGCTTTCCGTGAAGCCAATTCTTGTTGGACATCAGCAAGTCGAAGAGTTAGCTTTTGGTGCCTACACATTACTAATACGGCTAAGGTGTAGTAATTTAAGCCAGCCAGCGTATAAAAAAGTAAATGCAGAACAAAGACAATTATCATTAGGGCAGTCCCCGAGTTTCTGCTCGGGGTGCCGAAGTTTCATTGATGAGCTCATTGCCGACATATAGGCTGACATATGAGAGTTCGAGATACATACACTTTCAGCGAAGTGTAAAATGGACGAAGTAGAGCTACATTCCATGGGTGCTTGGACTCCTCGCCGGATATGTCCGCCTTGTTCTTCTCCTGTGGATGTGTATCAATGAGGTAATAGGCGTTATTTTGCAGTGCTTTGCTTACAAGGAATGGCCCTTTCCATGGGGGGATAACTTATGCATGCCGGTAGTGCACCGCACCAACCGAAGTACTAGATCTCCTTCCCGGAAGACTCGGGGGTTCACTTTCCAGCTATGGTACCGTTGGAGATTTTGCTGATAAATGGAGGATCTAGACAATACCAAATCTCTCGCTTCTTCCGGCAGATCAACATCATTTTGTCGTGCTTCTTTCACTTCGGCTTCTGTGTATTGTGTGACCATAGGCAAGTCATGATCTATGCCGGCTGGTAATACAGCTTCTACCCCATATACAAGAAAGAAATGGTGTATAGCTAGTTGATCGATTCGGAGTTGTTCTTAAGCTCCATAATACCGCTTGTAGTTCCTCTATCCAGCACCCCACTGATCTTTGTAGTGGCTCAATGAGCCGGGGTTTTATCCTGGATAGAACTAGTTTGTTGGATCTATCCACTTGTCCATTCGATGCAGGGTGGATCACTGATGCAAAATTGATAGCTGTGAGATTCGACATGTTTTTGATGGTTTTTATTGATGATTTTTCTCTGGATTTGACCGTTTTCTAGCTTTACATAACGCTAATACTTCGGTAGCAAAGAAAACTTGGTTTTTATTGTGTGCTTTAGGTTTTGAAAATCAATAGAAGGTTTTAACAAGGGAAACACAATATTCAGGTGAAAACAAGCAAGTCTCTATTTGGAAGCAATCAAGGGAGGAAAACAGAAGCATTAACGAGCAACTATACGGCGGGAATATTTTTCTGGCTGTATAGTTCCCACCGTATAGCTGCCGCCGCCTCCGTCTTATCAAAAGGGATAACTTTCGTGAAGAGGGCATGCACGAAAACAGAACACAGCATCCGCCATCCCATCCAGAGAGGAGAAAGAAGAGATCCAGAGAAGGAGGAGAAGACGTTCTTCATCTCGCTCCACGATCTTCAACCTCCTAGTCAACACACCTCCATAGCCATTACTTGTACTTGGGAGAGAGATCTTCACCTTGCAAGACAAGAGTTTGAGATTGTTTCTTCCTATCTTGAATTGTGTTGGGTTACTTTTCTATTCTTATTGTGGATCTCCACTATAATATCGAGAAGAACTCCCTTTATTTAATCATATGGATGATGCTTTCGCCTCTCATGTGTGAGTAAGTTCCTTGGGCATGGGAGATGTAAGGAATTGGTGAGATGTGATGTGCCTCCATATATTTTCCATTAGTTTGTGACTGATTTTAATTACTATATTATGTGTGCTTGACTATCTGTGGGATGCCTAATGCTTGTTGTCCAATTAAGGGCCACAAAACATGATGCTTTGTTCTACATGGATAGGATATTGCTTGCTAGCAGACCAGCGACCCCCGTGGGGATATCAATGGAAAACTAGTTAACTCGAGGATCATGAAGAACCACTGTGCTTATTGCATTAGTCCGATCCCCAAGGAGCTTAATTTCTAAGAAACCTGAAGGATCTTAATCATCTAGTGTCTGAACATGGTTTTGCTAACAGACTAGTAGGATTATTGAAGTTGGGATAAAATCTACCAAGAGGAGTTCTAGCTAATTATGGGTTACTCACCTACACATATACTTATAAGATTACAATTGTTACACTTATCACTCGTCCACCTGGCACAGTCACTATCGCCATGAACTGTATCTCCCCGCACCTTCTTTGTCATCTGCAGAAAACCACAAACAATTGAATTGTTCTTTAGTTTTATGCTTTTTGTTCCTAAAATTTACATTTCTATTTTACTTAAATACATCAAGTTTAATCCAAATCTCATTCTTATTTCCACACTTGTAGTAAATTCACTCAAAGACCTGTGACAACTTTGGGTGTGACAGAGACTTCATTCATAGACACTTACCTTTGGGCTCCCTATGGGATCGATATCTATACTTCGAACTATCTACAAATGATATGTGCACTTGCAGACATCAAGCTATTTTCTGGCACTGTTGCCGGGGAGCTAACCGCTAAGTGTTTTTCTCTTGACATGTCAGTTATTAATACTACAAAATGGTGTCCCTAGGAGACAAAGGGTCTACATGCTCTGGTAGGACCTATTTACCATAATATTTTGAGCGTGTGCCTGCTCAAAGGCGCGAGGAAATTATTGAAAAACTTTTAAGATCAAATAAGGTTGAAGTTGAAAACCTGAGTGATATTATGGAAATCATGTCTATTTACAGGACAACTCCCAAGAAACCTGAGAAAACTCTCAGAGAATACAGTGCTCCAAGTTCTGAATTTTTTATACAACCAATAGAATTTCCTAATGTTGGAGTTATAGAATATCAATTTGATGGTGAGATTATTAAAAATTTGCAAGAAAAAGCTTTCAGTGGAAGGGAAGATGACGACCCAGGAAGACATGTTAGAGAGTTCGACGATGTGATACATCACTTGGTCTAAAAGGTGTACCAAGAGACTTCTCCCGTCTAAAATTATTTTGTTGGTCTCTTAAAGCTAAGGCTCTAGACTGGTTATATTCTCTCCCTCGTCATTACATTAAATGTTGGGAAAATTGAATTGTTAAATTCATAAACAGGTTTAATCCTTTTAAGAAGGTAACTGAAATTAGAAATAATATAGGAAACTTTAGTTAGAATATGGGAGAAAACTACCCACAAGCCTGGGATAGATTCTTTGGAATGATCAATAGCATTCCTAATCATGGCTGTTCTGAATCAACTATTTTCCATTTATTTTATCATGGTCTTAATACTCAATGCAGAGAGTTGCTTGACTTCTCAGTAGGAGGATCGATAAATACTTTAACTGTTAAAGCATGTTTGGAATTGATGTCTACTAGGGCTAAGAATGATTCTATATATAATCCTGATTTCGGCACCATGTTGGAAAAAGGGATACTTCGTATAACCCCTGATCATATGCCTGAAGTACGCAAAACAATGTAAGAAAGAGGTATACCTTCTAAACTTGTTAAGGAAAACAAAGTAGACTTTTTACAAGTTTTACTAAATAAGATGAAACTAGAAAAGTTTTTCAAGAATTAAAACATCGATAAGAAAATCTCATAATAACCTGCATAAGCACTTTCAAAAACATAAAAAGATTTTGGCAGAACTCATGGAAAATTATGAGGAGATTGGGCAAGAAATAAAATTATTTCACAAGTACCTTAGTATGATTGAAACCCAATGTGAAAAATTAGCATCCGGTTATCAAATTTTTCTTCAAGATGATATAGATATTCATGTTTCTACGAATGTTGTTACAAGGAGAGGTGCAGTTGTTACATGACCATTAGGACCACCAGAATATGAAGCTGAAAAAGATGGAAAGGAAAAAGCCTTGCTCAAAGCAAGCTAAGAAGATGATACACTGGTGTATCCTCAAGATGAAATTGCTCAAGAAACACAAGATCAAACCTTGGAGGAGCAAAATGATGCATAGGACGACCATTATGACTCTGATGCAGAGATGGTTAATCCAAGAGAAGAAAAAGAAAATAGCAATGAAGATGAAGTTATTGTATTAGAAAAGAAGAAGAGCGATAAGCAGCAACAAAAGAAAGCAACAACAGAGCCTGACCCCCCACAAAAGGTAAAATAAAAGAATAAGAAAGGTGAGCAAAAGCTTCCCTATCCAGATCGAAAAAAGAAAGCACCGGATCAGGTAATCTATGATTCTTTTAAAAAGCCACTTGGTGATCTTCATCTAAAATTCCATTTGCGGATGCAATCAAAGTTCCAACCAATTCTAAATTCCTCTGTGATATTCTTAGTAGAAAGAAAGAAATAACTAAAACCGTTGCCATGGTGACTAGTTATCCTGCTAATGGGAAGCTATTGTCTAAATCAGGAGATCC
Organism: Avena eriantha; assembly: GCA_910589775.1. Classification (NCBI taxonomy): domain Eukaryota; kingdom Viridiplantae; phylum Streptophyta; class Magnoliopsida; order Poales; family Poaceae; genus Avena; species Avena eriantha. The sequence continues at coordinate 309,668,269 of OU342743.1, forward strand.
CGGAATACCAACTATTTCATGCTCAATAGGCAAAACATACATTCATAATGCCTTGTGTGATTTAGGTGCAGGAGTTAGTGTAATTTCATATTCTCTCTATAAATCGTTAGGATTAGAGGAGTATTCCCCTACTACTATCACGTTATAGATGGCTGACAAGTCCACTAAACAACCCAATGGTATGATTGAGGATGTTCTACTTAGAATAGATGAGCATGTTATTCCCACTGATTTTATTATTCTTGAAATGCCAGAGGATGAAAAGATATCCATAATACTTGGAAGACCTTTCCTTAATACTGCAGGAGCGTTAGTTGATTGTGCTAAGGGAAAAATAATCTTCAATGTTTATGATGCTAAAAGCATCTGGTATTTTCCACAGAAGCAAGAAGGGGGAGAAAGATATATTCCACCCGCAAAACTGGTTCATATGGTAAGTGCCTTTGATAAGGGGCAACCCAAGGTAAGAATTCGAGAACAGAGAAGCGGTTGAATTATTCAACCGTCCTTAATAAAATGCTTAATGGGAGTCAACCCATCACATTAATAAAATAAATTAAAGAATAAAATGTTTATCGCATTCCTATAACTTTTTCACAGACATTCTTGCGGAAGCGCGCCCGTGAAGATGCAGCTGTCAAAAAGTAGTAGAAACATCGATTGAACAAGTGTCGAATAAATATAAAAATAAAAGTTTGAGTTTTATCTACAAAAACTTGCTTAATCATTTAGTTCAGATTAAAATGTAAATCTCTAGTTAAGGAGAATAAGTTAGGTTCTACTAAAAATCCTGCTCTATATATGCTGATGTTGGTCGACGATTTCTACTATCATTTTTCTGTCAAAAACAAGGTATTTCGCTTAGTTTTAGGATAAGAAAGAATTCTAGAAGAAATGGAATTTTTTTGATGACTACAGGAGGTTTCACAACCAACTATATGGTGGGAATAAAAATTCCGGACGTATAGTTTGGTTGTATAGATATCTTTGCCATCGACAAATTTCCTTTCTTAGGTACAGAAGGTTTAATGACCAACTATACGGTGGGAATAAACATTCCGGCCGTATAGTTCCGGTCGTATAAATATCGATGCATGTTTCAGAAAATTTATCTCAAGGTTACAGAAGGTTTGACGACCAACTATATGGCGGGATCATTTTGATCCGGCCGTATATTTGCGCCCGTATAGCTGTGATCTACGTAAAGAAACCCTAATTGTCGATGCCGCCGCAACAATACGGTGGGAACTACTTCATCCGCCTGTATAGTTGCGACCGTATAGTTCGGCGCGACCACTTAATCGCGCGGGGGTGGCTAGGTTTCTTCTTCCTCCTCAATTTTTCTCTCATATTCTCTCTCCAAACCTCTCAAAACCCACCTCGAACTCTTGATTCTTCATGGATTTTGTTCGTTTGAGTGGGGGAATCAACATATTGGTATGTTTCTCTCCCTGTCCACGCTTTATTTTCAGAATTCCATGCCTGAACTCTAGCCTGATCAAGAGGAAGATGAAGAAGGAGGGCAGCAGGATGAAGATGAGCACGAGCAGGAGCAGGAATACAACCCTGCTTGGGAGGGACAGCAGCAGCAGGGGGATCCTGGGACCCATGACCCAATCAGCCGCAGCTGGGGTTCAACTACGTCCTCTATCAAGAATTTCAGTAGCTCAACTAGCGCATTGGGGAGTTTGACTATACTCTACAAGGAGTGAATGAAGATGTGAGTGACTTAACTCACAACTTCAGTCACTTCACAACCAACTTCCCTGACTACTACCAATAGTATCCACACCAGTCGTCGAATGACGGCAACAACTGAGCCTAGCAACAGCCCAAGCTTGGGGAAGGTTTGAAAACCTCAAACCTTGCATTCATATTTTCATTTCTTCTTTTGATTTATTTTACTTCTTAAAAATTGCATGTTTACATTCAGTTTGCATTCCTAAACCAAAAACACACAAAAAAATATTTATAACCTTTATTGCAAATTTGTTTCTTTGTTTCTTTTGGATATTGCTCAATTTCAGGTGACTTGTCTAGGGAAATGTGGAGGGGGTTCGACTTAAGTACGAGAACGAAGCAAGCAAGAGGAGGTATCACATTCCTTTCATCACCTTTTCTGCAACTTTAAATTGACCCTACAATTATTCACTCGCTTGCACTTGAGTCACTCCCCACTTAGCTTGTTATCCTATAAATTCTATTCCTTTGGTAAGTGTCTCCTTTTTAGCTTTGAAATAATGAGCAATGAACTTGGTTAAAAATATTTCCAACATTTTGACAACAAGAAAAAGCATCCAAAAGATGACTTGAGTCCATGTTTAGCCCAAAGGATTTGATTTTAGGACTACTCAACCCTATTTGAGCTTAATGTAAATAGACTCGATAACACTCTTGAATGAAATTGTGTGATAAAATGGATGCTTCAAAGTAGTAGAGATTATCCCACTTTGTTTTCTAATAATTACCATAAGATATTGCTTTACGTGTGTCATTACAACATTGTCGTACTCCATGGGGAAGTATTAACTCCGCCAGCCAATGAACGAGCTAAATGTGGGAAACCACTTGATTTCTGCTGTTGAGTTATGTAAGCGTCTGTAGCTGCAATGCTATGATAGGTAAAATTTTAGTCTCCTCGTGGTTTCAGGTTCCAAGTGAAGTTGTACTACTCCTCTGACCCGCTATTTCTCAATGGTTATCTATTGGCATGGTCACGGGTGTGCAACACAATCCCAATTAACATGTTAAAAATAGTGGCCTGATTTATCTATGAAAGGGGCTGAAGTTTTTGAAAAACAAGGAGAGGAAAAAGGTGCTTTGAGAGTCATGAAATTTTGACATGGGTATAGATGAGTTGTTATTAAATGGAATGTTTTTTGTGCCAACTTGAGTACTCTTAATTGATTAAAGAAACAAGAGAAAAAAGTTTTCATCTCTCAAAAAGAAGAGACACCAAAAGAATTTGTTTCACTTTCCTAGCTAAACTTTTGACACTTGCTTGGGCATATGATTTATTTGCTAGCAAGATATACATGGTTAGGAAGTGGACTCAGTGAAATCTTGTGAATACTTGTATGATCATGTTTAAGATTGCAGGAATTATGAAGAAAATAATTTGACACCAATTCGAGCTTGTAAGTTCTTTTATTTCAGTCTTGAATGTCCACTATTCTTCCTTATTTTATTGTCACTCGAGGGCGACAAACATCTAAGCTTGGGTGGGTTCATAGCTATGAGATTTGACATATTTTTGATGGTTTTAATTGATGGTTTGTCTCTGGATTTGATTGTTTTCTAGCTTTACCTAACTCTAATACTTCGGTAGCGAAGAAAACTTGGTTTCTAATGTGTGTTGCAGGTTCTGAACATCAACAGGTGGTTTTAACAAGGGAAACACAATATTCAAGTGAAAACAAGCAAGTATCTTTTTAGAAGCAATCAAGGGAGGCAAACATAAGCTTTAACGAGCAACTATATGACGGGAATATTTTTCTGGCCATATAGTTCCTGCCATATAGCTACCGCCGCCTCCATCTTGTCAAAAGGGACAACTTTCATGAAGAGGGCACACGCGAAAATAGAACACAATAGCCTCCATCCCATATAGAGAGGATAAAGAAGAGATCCAGAGAAGGAGGAGAAGACGTTCTTCATCTCGTTCCACGATCTTCGACCTCCTAGTCAACACACCCCATAGCCATTACTTGTACTTGAGAGAGAGAGAGAGAGAGATCTTCACCTTGCAAGACTAGGGTTTGAGATTGTTTCTTCCTATCTTGAATTGTGTTGGATTACTTTTCTATTCTTATTGTGGATCTCCACGGTAATATCGATAAGAACTCCCTTTATTTAATCATATCGATGATGCTTTTGCCTCTCATGTGTGAGTAAGTTCCTTGGGCGTGGGAGATGTAAGGGATTGGTGAGATGTGATGTGCCTCCATATATTTTCCATTAGTTTGTGATTGATTTTAATTACTATATTATGTGTGCTTGACTATCCATGGGATGCCTAATGCTTGTTGTCCAATTAAGGGCCCAGACAACATGATGCTTTGTTCTACATGGATAGGATCTTGCTCGCTAGCATATCGGCGACCCCCAAGTGACACGGGGATATCAATGGAAAACTAGTTGACTCGAGGATCACGAGGAACCACTGTGCTTATTGCATTATTCCGATCCCCAAGGAGCCTAATTGCTAAGAAACCTGAAGGATCTTAATCGTCTAGTGTTTGACCATGGTTTTGGTAGCAGACTAGTAGGATTATTGAAGTTGGGATGAAATCTACCAAGAGGAGTTCTAGCTAATTATGGGTTGCTCGCCAACACATATACTTATAATATTATAATTGTTACACTTATCACTCGTCCACCTAGCATAGTCACTATCACCATGAACTATATCTCCCCACGACTTCTTTGTCATCTGCATAAAACCACAAACAATCGAATTATTCTTTACTTTTATGCTTTTTATTCCTAAAGTTTACATTTTCGTTTTACTTAAATACATCAAGTTTAATCCAAATCTCATTCTTATTTCCACACTTGCAGTCAATTCACTCGAAGACCGGTGACAACTTTGGGTGTGACAGAGACTTCATTCATAAACACTTACCTTTGGGCTCCATGTGGGATCGACATCTATACTTCGAAACTAGCTACAAACGATCTGTGCACTTGCAGACATCAAACATCCAGCCAAATCTTCTTATCTCGGCAAAACCTGGCAAAATCTCCTTCGGTGAAGTTGGTGCCATTATCAGTTATGATATTGTGTGGATAACCGTATCTCAGAATGATATTTTTGAGGAAAGTCACGGTTGTCCACCTGGCAAAAGCTCCTTTGGTGAAGTTGGTGCCATCACATTTTCTTATTGGCTTTACTTCAATCCACTTGGTAAACTTGTCCACCATGACTAAGATATGGTTCATATTTCCCTTAGCCGGTTTAAACGGTCCGACCATATCTAAGCACCACACAGCAAATGGCCAAGTGATTGGTATAGTTTTGAGTTCCGACATTGGTAGATGTGTCTTGGTAGCGTATATCTGGCAGCCATTACATTTCCTTACTAGTTCCTTGGCTTGCTCCAAGGCACTTGGACAATAAAACCCATGCTGAAAATCTTTTGCCACTGATGCCCTGGATGAGCCATGATGCCCACATTCCCGTTGATGAATTTCTCGGAGGATGTCCATACCTTCTACTAGGTCAACACATCACTGCAGAACACTTGTGACACTTCTCTTGTATAGCTCGGCATTGATAATGGTGTATTTCTTTGATCTCCTCTACAGTTGCCTTGAAAGTATATCATCACTTGGCAAAGTTCCATCTTTCAAGAACTCAAATATTGGTCGTGCCTAGGCTTGTACAGTGCAAACTGGGAAAAGTACTTCGTCAACTTCCATTGCATTGACCGACATAACCTCCATCGGATCAAGCTAAATAGTCCCCGGTTCTGCAAGGTAGTCCCTAGGTTTGTCGAGGCAGTCCCCGGGTTTACCGAGGTAGTCCCCAGATTTACCGAGGTATTCCCCTAGTCAATGTCCATAGGGGTAGATTCTGATCCAGGGTTTGCCGGGATATAGATTGATAAGGATTCTAGTGAGGCGCAAATGCACTACAGCTTGTGGTGTCCATACAAATTTATTTGACTTTTTCATTAGCTAATAGAGGGGCAGTGCCTTTTGTCCCAACCGACATACAAACCAACTTAATGATGTCAGGCAACCAGTGAACTTCTGGACATCATTAAGGCACTTCGGCAGTTCCATTCGCTCTATAGCTCGGATTTTAGTGGGGTTGGCCTCGATACCTTGACTGGATACGAGAAAACCGAGTAACTTCCCTGTCGGCACACCAAAGGTGCACTTCTCCGGGTTAAGCTTCATTCAGAACCTCCTTAGGTTCGCAAATGTTTGCCGGATATCATCTAGGAGCGTTTTTATTTCCTTTTTTTATCACAACATCATCTACATATACTTGGACATTTTTCCCAATTTGATCATGTAAGCATTTTTGCATACATCTTTGATATGTTGCTCCTACATTACGTAAGCCAAATGGCATGGTGCGATAGCAATAAGCCCCATACAGGGTAATGAAGGCATTCTTTATTTGATCATCGGGTTCAGGGGTATCTGGTGGAAACCAAAATACGCATCTACAAATGACAACAACTCACACCCAGCGGTCGAATCAATGACATGATCTATCCTTGGCAGTGGGAATGGATCCTTTGGACATGCCTTATTCAGGTTCGTGTAATCGATACACATACACCACATCACTGCTACATTCGGATCATATTTCTTCTTCTCCACAAGCACCGGATTAAATAGCCAATCCGGATAGAGTACTTCCATGAGAAACCCGGCTGCAAGGAGCCGAGCTATCTCATCGCCAATGACCTTTCTCCTATCTTCAGTGAAGCGGCGGAGAGGTTGCTTCACCAGCCTAGCTTCAGGTCTTACATGCAAAGAGTGCTCGGCAAACTCCCTCGGTACACCTTGCAGATCTTGTGTGGACCAAGCAAAGATATCCCGATTCTCATGGAGGAAGTTGATGATCTCTCTTTCCTATTTGTCGCTCAACCCGGCACCAATAGTTATAGTGAGCTCTGGGAATTGATCATTAATGGGTACTTTCTTGGTATCTTTTGTCTCTTGAAACAAAACACTTCCATGCGGGTTACTCAGAGCCGGCATATTCAGCTGTGCAGATTGAGCCAATGTCGCCACCTCTTGGATTCTTCTTTTCTCTTATGCGATCACGAGTGACTCGGCCAAGTTTGACACAGCTGAGGCACACTCCATGGAGCGTCTGAAGTCCCCAGTTATTGTGATCACCCCATTTGGGCCTAGCATTTTCATCTTCAAGTAGCCAATGTGGTCACTAGCCATGAACTTAAATAGAGTTCGCTTGCCGAGTAACGCATGATAGGCATTGTCCAAATTTACTACCTCGAACTCCAAGTTCTCAGTCCATAAGTTATCCCTAGTGTCGGATAAGACGTCAATCTAGACCTTTCCAATGGGTCACAAGACAAACCCAGAACAATGTCGTGAAACATGTTCTTGGTTGCCTGAAGCATGTTCTCTGAAACTCCCAGCTTATGCATTGTATCTTTGTACAAGATATTGATGTTGCTACCATTGTCAATCAACACTTTGGAGAACTTCACATTGATGTTTGGGCTGATTAAATTTGGGTCAAGCACCAACGTGTATGATCCAGGACTCGGCATGAGCCTGGGGTGATTCTTGATACTCCATGTGATTTCCTGATCAGACCAAGGCATGTACGTTATCACAGCCAACATAACTGCATTTACCTCCATATGTCGGTGTTGCACGCTCTTTCTATCAGTTTCTTCCATGGTAAACACACAGTAACTCTGATGGTGCTCCATGTACTCATTTCTTCCGTCATTGCTGGGGTACCTTTGGTTCTGCTGGTGTTGGTTTTCCACCTAATGTACCTCATCCCTTCTCTCATTGTTCTCAAACCTCGGTGGAGGTGGTGGTAGCATTATTTGCTACCCATTTGCCCTAGTGAGTTGTTCTTGCCGAGGTGCATCATGTCGAGGTGCATCGTGTCAAGGTGCATCGTGCTGAGGTTTGTCATACCGAGGTGCATCATGCCGAGGTGCCTGAGCATTCCTGCACCACTCTGGTATGTTTTCCTCACCCACTCACATTGTCGAGTCGTGTGATTCGCCGGGTTGCTCGGGTTAGGCGTGTGAAACTTGCATGGCTAATCCAGCATAGACTCATATGTATACCTCGGCCTATCCTTCTTTTCTTGCCACTGTTTCTTCTGCTCTAGGGTCCAAGTTTTCTTGCCATCATTTCTCGAAGTCCACTGTTGTCCTCCGCTCTTCTGTCGCTGGCTATTCCCGGCTCCGAGTTGATCTGGCTCTACTACTGCAACTTGTTACGAACCGTATATGTAATCCAGCCGCTCATCTCTCCTCTTACCTCGGAAGTCATTTCGCCGGGATGACCCGGTTCCATCTCAGTTGTAGTATTCTTCATTTGACTCGTTTGACATTAGCCGAGCTTGAGTTGGATCACCCAATGCATACGAGTTAGCAATTCTGATTGTTTCAGCCAAGGTAGTTGGCATATCTCTTTGCAACCTCTGCCACAACATACTCGCATACCTACACCCAAGCAATGGCTTGCGACTCAATCACCCCCTCGCAGGAGTTACGCACATTGTACCAGTGAGTTAAGAACTCCCGGTTGGTCTCATTTTTCCTTTGCTTGCACATTGCCAGTGTCTGTAGCCTATTTGGCCTCTTATATGTGCTCGTGAAGTTACTGATAAACATCTCCTCAAAATCTATCCAACAGTTGATACTTCCTGCTGGCAAATTGTTTAACTAGACTCTCGCTGGCCCTTCCAACATCTGAGGTACATATCTCACAACCCATCTCAAATTGTCCGTGGCATTGTTCACCGCTTTTGCATAGTCAATTAGTCAATCCTCCTGCTTGGTGCTGCCGTCATACGTCTTTCTACCTCTAGCCAACTGAAAGTTCGGCACAGTGGGTTCTCTCATAATGCAAGGTCCAAAGCATGCTGGACCCAGAGAACCTTGTCCCTCTATCATCTCCGACCTATAAATCCGGTTGAGCTTCAACCTCGCATCATCTGGCTGCAAATTCCTGTTTCCTAGCCTTGATCCTATCACATGATGTTCCGGCCTAGGAAACCCGGCATCAGCAATCACCGAATAACCATCATTGTACCTATCTTGACCCGGACAAACATATTGTTGTTGCATAGCTGGGCCGGCACTTTGCTCTTGCCGAGGTACATACTGTTGCTACTGTTGCCGAGGTAGGTTTTGCCCTACTCCCGCTGAGTTAGGCTATCCGGAATTTCCGTTCCCAACGTTCCCCTGTCCATCATTGCCTTGGTCACGGTTACCTCGTCCAGCTCCACCTCGGATGGCATTGTGACGATCCTCGTCACCTTGCACTGCTTTTCCTTTCCCTTCCCTTGTCAGGTCATACGGACTATCTGCTTGTTCTTTCTCGTGGAGGTTACCACCTCTTCTCTTCTAGGGCCATCATGAGGGGATGTTGCTGCCCCAGCGGATTTTGCTGGGTTACCCCCTAATGAATGAACTACAAGGGAGCCTCCTGCTATCGCCGGGTTTTCCTTGAGTATTTCCTCATTCTGCTTGTTATCCACTCTCACCAGGTGATTAACTCTTTCCTGTTGCCTTTCTCGGGCTTCTTCGGTCAGACCCTCTAACTCGGATTTTGCTACCTCTGCAGCCCTGAGGTTCTTTGTCGGGGTACTGTATCTCACCAGCCTTGTTGTCACAAGGGTAGCTGAATGCCCCGGCCTAGGTACATAGTCTTTGTCTATTTCAGTGATGAGGTTTCTACCCCTAATCTTTACTCTGTCATACGAGTGGGACTGATCCGGTTTGCCTTGGCATACTCACGCAAGGTGATGTTCAGTGACTGCTGCAACTCAGCTACCTTCTTTGCCCCGACAAACATCTTCAGCCGAGTCTCCTCCAGCTCGGCCTATGCTTGAGTCAGATACATGTGTTATGGGAGTAGCTAAGCTATCTATCACCTGCTCCAACACGTTTTTCGGCCTCTCTAGTGGAGGACCTCTTATCCTAGGTACCTTTGGTGTTGTCTCCGGGTTCTCCGATGGGTCCTTGCTTGCTCATGCATCTAGCGCCATCATCATTACCTCAATGCAGCTAGCAGGGCGAGTGGTACGCGGGCCACGAGCCGCGCTAAGAGGTTGTTCACCTCCCTCGACGACGTGTAGTGGGTGAGTGCAAGACTCGTCCACACCAACGTAGACCTTGTGAGCGTCGCGGTTGATGAAGAGGCCGTTTCACGGAGGAGGGAAGTTGCCAAAGCTGCCAGCGTTGACGTTGATGTAGTCCAGTGCTCCAAAGCGCTGAACAAGCTCGGAGATGATTCACTCGCTAGTGATGATGAAGTTTCATGTCTGGATCTTCACTCTAGCTAGCACCACTACTGGCCCCACGGTGGGCGCCAACTGTCATGGTGGTGGCATGACAGATGCCATGGGTAGGCTAAAGATTGGGACAAGGTGCGCTAGAGGTATCCAGAGAGGGATAGTGTGGTGATTTCAGACACTGATGATTGTATTATCTCCTTGAGTTGTTCGTTGGGAGGAGGAAAAAGAACCTCTCTACTGCCCACACCTCTCTCTAGGGTTTTCCCTTAGTAAAAATGGTCGATGCTCTCTATGGAGATCCTGGCCCTCATTATATAGGGGAGGCCAGGTTACAAGGAGAATATCCTTTTGCGGCCCGAAAGTTGGGGTGGACAGGCAAGGCGGTACCCAAGTTGATTTTTATCACCGCGATTCGAAAAGTTGGGGCGCCAATTGCTGAGAGGGGTCTTTCGAGTGAATGATGGCCAAACCAAATATTTTCAAATCGCGCTCGTTAAATCAGGATATTCCGTTACACTAGTTCCTGCTATGCCCCTCCTTCATCGGTCACTCTTCTTAGCCACCCTGCACGTGTCGTAGAGGCAAATCCATTACTGTACTTTCCTAACTCTCGACACTGGATCTTGCTGCGGCGGCGGCGGTGGTCCCTTTTCTTCCCTTCCCCGACCCTAAATCTGCCAGCGGCGGAGGACCTTTTTTCTCCCTCCCCCGACACTGAATCCGGCGGCGGCGGCACAGCATGTCTTGCAAGGCGAAGGTTGTAGCTACGTCGCCGACTGAAAAGGGTCCGTCGGGGCCCAAGTCTGGGGCTCAACGCGTAGCTGCGGCAAGGTCTTCAGCCCCAGTTAGCGAGGAGGCTAGCAAGGATTCTGCTCCCAAGGTACCTACGAGTAGTGGGTTGAAGAGAAAAGCAAGGCCAGCGGTGGATTGTTCGGCTCCGGTGGGCGGATGCAACACTCAGATCTCGAAGAAAAAACCCGGGAGAAGAGCGAGAGGTGAATTTTTCTTATCTGTGCCTTATCTTGCAAGTAGATTAGTTACGGCATAATAGAATCGAATGAACTGAAATGTTCCCCTTTTTAATCAAATTAGGCATAGTTTTGATACAAGTGACCTATATGAGTTCACAGTTCATGTTCGGCAGTACACTGCAAAGCTTGATTTTGGTTGCGAGAGGGTTGTGTTCAGGCAAGATGTGCATCTGCTTGTGAATTGCAAAGAGGTTGTGTCTGTTTCGTAGCTGGTAGATATGCTTGCCGCTAGAATTCCCTGGGGTTCTAGACAGAGGACAAAATTGGTGTGGCGCAACATGAATGATACCTATCGGCAAATTGAGCGCTCCCATGAGCTTCAGATGGTTTGGGAGTGTTGTGCAGCTGATCGTAAGGTGAAAGTTGAAGCGATGATTGATGATATGTATGCAGATGCTGGAGATCTTGCTACCAGAGCTTCTGCTCCTAGAGAATACAGACCAATAGATGCTGATCTGGATAAGTTCAGTATACGCATAGAGGTGGATTCATACATGGCAAAACTTGATTAGGGAGTTAATAAGCCAGTTTCGTCATGTACTGTGGAGATCACTGTCGATTCCAAAAACATAACTATTGATGAAATGAGAGAGATGATCGGTAAGGAAATCACTATTGGCCCTAAGCAGGTGGCAAAAATCCGGTGGTGGCATCATAAGAAGCAGCAATTCATAGCTGTTTTGGATACTGAAGATCTTATGCAGATTATGCGGCGAAAGAAGCGAACCAGGAAGGTGTTCTTCCTTGGTACCATTTCTGATGTTGTTGAACAGGTTATAGTGGATGTAGATGCCCCTGTAGTGGCTGAACAGAATGAGGTGGTCGACGTTGATGAGATCTGATGAGAGCTGCTACCCTGGGCTTGTCATATGGACCACGGGGTTCCCTTGCCTATATTTGTAATATTGACTGCTGTTGCATTTAGAGCGTGCTTTTGTGATTATGTTTGTTGAGAGATTGTGATATAATGTTGTGCGAGCTGTTGAGATTTTCGGACATGTCACTCACTAAAACCATCGTTGTTGTAATAAGACATAAGTACATTGTAGTTGACATGATTATGTTTCTTAAGATGATGTACCGTACTTGTTTCAGTTATTATGTTTGTTGGGACATTGTAATGTAATGTTTTGTGAAACCATGACTGGACTAGTGATGCATAAATACATTGTAGTTGACTAGATTATGTTTCTTGAGATGATGTACTGTACTTGTTTATGATATTTTGTTTGTTGAGAGACTGTAATGTAATGTTTTGTGTAACCATGACAGGACAAGTGATGTGTAAGTACCTTGTAGTCGACATGATTTTGTTTCTTGAGTTGATGTAATATACTTGTTTCTGTCATTACGTTTGTTGAGAGATTGTAATGTGATGTTTTGTGAAACCATGTTGTGGTTACGTTTGTTGGGAGATTATAATGTAATGTTTTGTGAAACCATGACTGAAGAAGTGATGCATAAGTACCTTGTAGTTGACATGATTTTGTTTCTTTGGATGAGGTAATATACTGGTATGTTTTCGTTAGGCAATGAAATTGGTATGGAGGGAGTGCAGGTTTAATATTTGAAATGAGAATGTGTGAAGAGAATCCATATCAGGTAGGAGACAGTAATCTAGGGAAAGGGCATGGTATCCATTAAACTATTGTAACATGCCAATTTAGTCATCATTGCAGCGGTAGAAGGGCTTCTCTCTCTCTCTCTCTCTCTCTCTCTCTTGCTCGCTCGCTCGCTCTTGCCGTCGCCATCGCCGTCGCCGTCGCATTCGCCATGCTGTCCTTGAACGGCGAGGACGACCAGTCGAGCAGCGATAACCTTCTCTTTGACATCGAGTATTCCTTCCACGATGTGAGTTCCTCTATTTTCTCGGGCTAGGGTTAGGCAATGGTAAATCACTCGATCTGAGCCCGACCAGATGTGCATGCAATCGTGTTCGATTTCAGCTTTGCGTTTACCTATAGGTACCAAGGACGATCTACGACTCCAAATGGGAGGGCCTAGATCTTGATGGAGAAGTGCCATGTGACCATGGGCTAAAACTGAGGAGATATGTTGCATTCGAAGGCAGTAACACTGGGAGAAGGTTTTTGGGCTGTACAAATCAGGTTTGTTTACATTATGTGCAACTGTGCCATGAAGTAAATTGTATCGTGCATGTTCATAACACTATAGTGTGTGTGTTTTTAGGTTGGCCCGGTGTGTAAAGCAGTAGAGTGGGTGGATCTTGAGTGGCCAGATGCACTTAAGAAATGTTTGGCACAGTTATGGGAGATGTATGAGTTGGAAAGGTCAGGGAGATTTACTGATGTAAGTGATGCAGCTGAAAAAAATTATAAGTTGTCGGTACAAAATAAGGAGCTGGAACAAGAAATCGAGAATTTGCAGTCAAAGCTAACTGACGAAATCGATGGGAGCTTGGTTGTTGGAACTACAAAGAAGCTTCAGGATAGTCACAGGTTGCTGATTCATAATGTAGAAAGGAGAGGGATCAGCTCAGGGAAGACAAGAAGAAGCTAGAGTGTTGCATTGTGGATCTATTGAAGGAACTGAAGAAGGCGCGCGAGGGTGAACAAGGATAGACTATAGAGGATAAAGGAAATTCGATATGAATAATTTATGTTGTACCAATGCCTAAAACTAGTTAATTGTAAGACTTGCAGTTGCGCTTTCCGAACTGAGCCAAACTCAATCCTCGAGCAAACTAATTTCGGATGAACACACATATCGTGCATAGAGTTAAGTTCACGCGTACAAAATCACCACTACAGAGGATAAACCAGGCAGTTCAGTACTAAATAGACATATGTTGTGTTCAACCGAGCCTGGCCCGGAGCTGCATGTTTTCCTCCCTAAGATTGGCCAGCTCCTTCAGTACTATGTCGTGCTTCAGCTGTAGGTTCCAGCGCTCCGTCACATGGCAGAGAATTTTTTCCGTAGCCATACGATTTTCCTTCAAGATCCCTTTCATGATCTCCGTCTGCTTCCTAGCCGAGGCGCGACCTTCACTGTCTAGCTTTGCCCAGTCGGTGTTTAACTCCTTCAGTTTCTGGCACTTGTCAGAAAGGACCGCGAATTCAGCGCGCAGTTGGTCAAAGGCCAGTTTCTAGGAATTCCGCTTCTCCCTTTGGATTGCTATCTTTTCATTTAGCCAGGTCGCCAGGTCCTGGTCGATCTTTCGCCTTTTCCTTGCAACAAAAATACATGGTATGGTTTGTTCAGTTCACCAGGACAAGCTGGTTAGTTTCCATAATTAACTGAATCGACTAGTGGGACTGTCATAATTTCAAGGAAGAAGCAATGTAGGACTAATCAACATTTTAGGAATCGACTAGTGGCACTGTCATAATTTCAATTTCGAAGACAAATAAGATTTATCAGTAGTTTAGTGTGTTGTGGGTTTTTCCCAATATCACCAAATAGTAGTGGGAGAGTGGCAAACTCATAATGCAGAAACCCAAGTCCAGATACATATGGAAAGAGAACATGGTGTCCATTCATGAACATGAACACCAACACATGTCAAGATAGATAAGGAGTTGCCCTAGGATTCTTATTGCACCCTATAATGGGAAGCAGACATGGGAATTGCTCCCTGAACCCTAAACATTACAAAAGGAGAGGAGGACGAACTAGTATTCGTGTCCCCGCTAACGGGAATCAGACTTGGGCATTGCTCTGGTACGCCTCCAGACATGCCCTTAGCTCCTCGTTCTCTTTCCGAACACCCTCGAGTATGGTGATCCCTCTCCTCATGTCCGCCTTCATCTCCTTGACTGCATCCAGGCAACGGTTCCTGTCATGGTAGGCTTGGATGGTAGCCTTGGTTTCCTCGACGCGTCCTCTGAGTGCCTCGCTGACTTTGTCCTATAGGAGAATGCACCTTTCCACGAGATTCTTCTTCTCCTCCGTGAGCTCGTTGATTATCTTGATGGCCTGTTCTTGCCTGATCAAGTTACGGTTGAGCACTTTCTGCAGCCTAACGACGTCACGTGCAAAATCTAGCAAGATCTCCTTTTGCACAGATAATTGCTTGCGTAGGCTCTCATTAGCTTGGGTGAGGGAGCGTGCAAGCTCATGTTGGTTGGCAATCTTGGAACTGATCGCGGCCACCTTCTCACGGTACTCGGCCTTCGATCGCTGCATCTTTCATGTTAATTGAAATAGGAATTCTACAATTACACTCCAGGTCCCAGGTGAATACTAATACAGATCAAAAAAAATCCCCGTTGAATCTATTGGCCGCAGTGTTAAAAAATGGACCTAGAGATCTATTCATGACCACGATAAACTAATCCTAATCACAAAAAATCCATAGTGAATCTATGAACAACGGTATTAAGGAAAGACCAAGAGATCCAGGCATATTCATGAAAACAAATACAAGTCGAAAAAGAAGAAGAAAAACCAATGCGGGGCGGACATCATCTAAGAAATCCACATCATAACTCGGAGAAATAACAGCGTGGAGATTTGCTACCTCGCTGAGACATGGAACGGGGCCGAACGGATCCTGCAACGCCTCCATCGTGGTGGATTCGGGCTCCATGGCCGACCTATAATACGTAGAAGAGGAAGAGCCAGAAGAAGAAGAAAAACAAGAAGAAGTTGATTAAGATCATGATGGAGATGGAGATGGAGAAGAAGTAGAATAAGGAGACCGTACCGGGAGGAGCCCTCATCTGCTAGAACATTCGGCGCCATTGTCGGGGGAGATTGGGCCTCGATGAGAGGGTGGGCTTGAGCGGCTGGTAGAGCAAGAAGTGCCTCGCGGTGATTTCTCTCCTTTTTCTCCGCGAGGATCATCGACCGGCCTCTCCCCCTCCTCAGTGGAGCCATGGCTTGCAGGGTGAGTGTGGCGGAGGCAGGAGGAAGGAGATAGTGATTATTAGTGTGGGAGAAGAATAAAGAGTATAGGCCGTGGTACAGTAGTACTAGTACTAATATACAAGACCACCGTGTACGGTCTACCTTCTCAAAGAAGCCAGGGAGGCAGGGGTAGGGAATCGACGGGACTTGTCTTTATTGTGATGGACACTTCAATAGTCTTCGGCGCCGCCCAAAATCCAGTATATAATAAGGGGAGTGCGAGCCGGGTGGTTGTCACGGGAATCGGCGCGTACATCCCGCGTGCGTGTGTCACATGTTGATGGGGCAATGACGCCCGCAACTACTGCACCATCACGTCGGCACGTCCAACTCCGTCGAACTCCACGTGACAGGCACGCACAGGATATTTACGAGTCTAGAATACGCTGTGCCACTTTAGTTGTGATCAAATTATGTTCAGTATGCGAGATATTACTTTTTTTATAATCGACAAATGCACGCGTGGACACGACGCACGAAACCGCTGCTCGTCCTTGATCATATCGGCACCCCACTCTGTGTACCCGCCATCGACCATTCGGAGCAACTACCTCGAGCACGATGCCCCCTCGCCGTGGCAATGACAGGTCCAAGCCGTCCACTGACCGTCCTGCGTCCCTGGCTCTTCGCTGCATCGTCCGCGCTCGTGAGTCGCCTGCTGAGGCAGCACGTCGTGTCCGACCGTGCCAGGATCCATCGACATCGGCACTCGAGGACACCGCGACGTCGAAGCTCGTACCAGCGGCGCAGGAGGAGCGTGGGGTACCTGCAACGTCGGACGAGCGCAAAGTAGCAGCCACGACGGGGGCGCGTGTTGCGCCGGCGAGTACGGACAAGAAGAGGAACGAGAAGAAGACCAGGAAGAAGAGAGTAGATAGCTATTTGGACGAGTCTGACTCGGCCAACGAGGAGGCGTTCATCGATCACTTGGAGGCAGGAGCGGAGGAGAGTGACGTGGACCCGTGGGACTATGAAGAGGAGGAGAAGTAGGACTCCAACGAGGAGATAGCGCGCTTATTCGAGGAAGGGGCGGTGTCGAGTCATTAGAGGAGGGCACCGACGGCGTCGATGGCGGGGACCATGGCGTTGACGAAGACAAGGATGAACCGGAATACGAAGACGATGGCTTCTTCGAAATATGATCATTTATTTTATTTATTTTAGATAGACAGATGGATTTGCACTTGTTTATGGGGGTTTAGTATCGGTCGCACGGATAGAGAGGTGGCACGGATTGACCATGCATAAAAAAAGTGGAGAAGGGAGGGGTTATCCTGCCCGTTAGATCACATGGGATCAACGGTTGGTGGAGACGATCGGCGTGACATCTCTGTCAGCCAATCAAGGCATAGCACGCAGAGTGAGCACATGTTTGGGATGTCCACACGTTTGTGCTTTTGTGAGATTTGTGAGAGAGAGAGAGGGAAAATCTCTTTTCACAATCCGCCTATGGATCCACCCGTACCATTCAAATTTCATTGCATTTGTGCTCTTTTCACAATCCACCCATGGATCCACCAGTGTCATTTTGCATGTGTGTTCTTTTTAGTAACAACAACCAGGGTCATTTTGCATGTGTGATCTCTTCACATACCACCTATGGATCCACCAATGTCATTGCATGTGTGTTCTTTTCACTAACAACAACCAGAGTCATTGCATGTGTGTTCTTTTCGCATACCACATATGGATCACCAGTGTCATTGCATGTGTGTTCTCTTCACAATCCACCTATGGATCCACCAGTGTCATCGCATGTGTGTTCTTTTTAGTAACAACAACCAGAGTCATTTTGCATGTGTGTTATTTTCACAAACCACCTATGGATCCACCAGTGTCATTGCATGTGTGTTGTTTTCACAATCCACCCATGGATCCACCAGTGTCATTGCATGTGTGTTCCTTTTAGTAACAACAACCCGAGTCATTTTGCATGTGTGTTCTTTTTACTAACAACAACAAGAGTCATTGAAATGTGTGCTCTCTTCAGAGACCACACATGGATCCACCAGTGTCATTGCATGTGTTATTTTCACTAACAACAACAAGAGTCATTGCAGTGTGTTCTTTTCACATACCACAAATGTATCCACAATTTTCATTGCATGTGTGTTCTTTTCACAATCCACCCATGGATCCACCGGTGTCATTGCATGTGTGTTCTTTTAGTAACGACCAGAGTCATTTTACATGTGTGTTCTTTTCACATACCACCTATGGATCCACCAGTGTCATTGCATGTGTTTTCTTTTCACAATCCACCCATGGATCCCACTAGTGTCATTTTGCATGTGTGTTCTTTAGTAACAACAACCAGAGTCAGTTTGCATGTGTGATCTCTTCACATACCACCTATGGATCCACAAGTGTCATTGCATCTGTGTTCTTTTTAGTAACAACAACCAGTGGCATTGCATGTGTGCTCTCTTTAGAGACCACATATGGATCCACCAGTGTCATTGCATGTGTGTTCATTTCACAATCCACCTATGGATCCACCAGTGTCATTGCATGTGCGTTCTTTTAGTAACAACAACTAGAGTCATTTTGCATGTGTGTTCTTCTCACGTAC